>JADGMU010001354.1:0-29445 GCA_016920895.1 Vaccinium myrtillus | reverse complement strand
CATCTAAAGTTCATGCATTTAGGTAAGGTTTGGCTTAAAAACTTGAGTGGCTTATTTTCGTGTTTATTTGATTATTTTTTTGCAATTGTATTTAAAAAATTGAGAGTTCTAATCATAATCTCTTACTTTTTTGGATTCCTCTCGTCAAGACGAACCAATAATACAAAAAAAATCGATGCAAAACTAACAAACGCAAAAAAAAAATTCAAATAAAGACAAAAAAAAAAAAGTTAAGCCAACTTATTTAGCCAAGCCTCACCTTACTCCTTTTAAAATCTTTTGAGAGTATCGCCAACCCACGAGCCTCCAAAACAAAATACTATGGTTGACGTCTTGTTAACCATCTGTCTCTTCATTTTAAGGTTCGGAGTGGCACATGAATGTCGAGAGTTTGGGTGCCAACATAGTTGGATACTTATTCTCTGTGTTGCCGTCGTGCTCCAGATTCCTTTAAGCTCAAATCTTCTTAACACCATCGTTACCTATGTCAAAATTTTCTACCTTTTCAATTATCAGATTATTTTACCGGTGTTGTTCTGCATTTTTTTTTATACAGTTGTGTAAATTAACTAACTTAAACAAACTAAAGGAGTGAAACAAACAGTTAGGAAACATTGTATACATCAGTGAGAATTAGAGAAAAAATAGTGAGTTAATAATTAAAGAGAATTTGACGTCTAATTAAGCTCGAACCTCACACTCACACCTCTCCTTAAAGGCCAAGAAGGACAACTTGACGATCCCATCTGAAGTTTATTTATGTACTCTCTTTTATTTTGTATGTGAACACAGTTTCTAATTATTTCAAACTATTCATTTAACGGCGCCTTTTACATTCCTAATTATAAGCCCATTAATTCAATGTGGAGCACGTTTCTAAATTGAAATGAGGAAAGAGACTGGATTAATCAAAAGGTTCCTTTTTATATATATATATATATATCTCAATAATTGAGATTAGTTATAAAGAAGCACGTTAGCACATTGAAGATGACACCTAATCAATTTTTAATTGCAGTAATGCCTCTCTTCTCGAGCTATCATACCCACTAGCTAATTAAGTCAGCAGTTAATTGCGTTTCCTTAAATATGCTCAATTTGTTGAATATATGTCTTGAATTCAAGACGTTCGAAGAAAGGTACAAAATTGAGTGCGAAAAGACGGTCGCAACATCCATGGTCCGGACCACTGGTGTTGAATGTGTGGGGCTGCGCATTTTTAAGGGGGATTTTGACCTTTTTTTTTTACTTTCTTATAAATAGGAGCCTTGTGGCCTCCTAGGGTTTTGTCTTAAGTTGGGTTTGAGATATTTAGGGTTTGTAGTTGTCTCTTTCGTGTGTGTGAGATGATTGATGCTCTGTAGGTCACACCTCAGAGATTTGTTTCTAGATATCGTGTGGATGTTTAAAGTGAGTTCAACTTCTCTAGCCAAAATGGAATTTGAGGACCTTAAGGTTTTGTTTGTTTCTAATGTTAGAGGTTTTCCTCAAAAACTGGTCATCCAAAACAAATACTCAAAACCATTAAATAAAAATAATCAAGGAGAGTTTGTTTGTTTTGGGTTTTAGAAGTTTTTTTTTCCCTCAAAAATTGGTTTTGAGAACCGATTCTCAAAATTGGTCTTCAAATACCGGTTTCGAAAAACCAATTCCGAAAACCTTTAAATGACCTTAGTGCGGGCTGTCCGGCTAGGGACTAGAGCTTTATTTTGATCGAGTATTGGGAAGTTACAGAGTTAGCCAGATTATAAGTACAGAGTTGAGGACCATAAATGATTTTCCCAATAGGCTTGCTTTGGCTAAAAAAACCTAATTGGCTTTTTTTTTTTTTGTCAGCATGTGCTGACAATAAGCACACATAAAGACAAAAAAGACACTCACACATCTTTCAAATATTTTAATACACTTTCATACTCCCTTCGTTAGGATTTGTTAGTCCATTTTGAGAGTTCGTGTCACTTTTTAAATTGTTATATCTTATAATTTATAACGTTTTATGTAATTTTTAAAACGTCGTCTTATAAAACCAATTAAGATTTATCAAACGAGACCCATATTTGACATATAATTACTCACCAATTTAAAGATATCACTAAATTTTTATCAGGTTGTAATAGAACGAGAGTACTTTTTTATAAACTTTTTACATATTTTAATACTATTTTTTAAACCTTAGTGTCAGCTCAATAAGCTGACTTTAGAATTTGCCTATAATAAACTTAGGATTTGTTTGGTTTGGGTTTTGAGGGAGGGTTTTAGGGGGTAATAAGTAGATAGAGATAAAAGAAAATCTTACTAGGGACCGTACATGGTGGGTCATGAGATCCAAACCGAACAAGGTGTTAGTATATTCAGATGCTTCCATATACTCCTAGTTACTGTGTTGATGCTTTTCTATTGAATTAAGCACGTGAGATGGTAAGATTTTTTTAACCAAAGATAATTACCCCGCAAAATTATTAATGTTTCTGTCAATTCAAAGTTCAAACTGATTTAATAATTCAGTCTGACCGAATGACTTTCTCGAAGCGAATGACTTTCTCAAACAGCTTGGGCTCGACTATCCATCAATCACACTGCAAAACCGGACAATATGAGTAAAAGTTCATTTACTGTATTTAATCACTTTTACCAACGTTGTATACATTCATCGGGCTTCATGGAAAATTAATGAGCTTAGCAAATAAAGTGAGTTCGACGTCTCTTTGTAATGCTTTAGACAAAAGAGAGTCTCATCTAAAGTTTATGCATTTAGGCAAGGTTTGGCTTAAAAAGTTGATTGGCTCGTCTTTATTTGAATTTTTTTTTGTATTTTTTAGTTTTGCATTAACTTTTTGTGTATTATTGGTTCATCTCGGTGACAAGAATAAAAAAAGTAAAAAATTATGACCGAAGCTTAAATTTTTTTTAATAAAGAGAAAAATATTTAAAAGTCAGCTTTTTACACTTTTTTCGATCGTATTAAAAATATTGAGGGTTTTAATCATAATCTCTTACCTTTTTGGATTCCTCTCGTTGAGACGAACCAATAATACTCAAAAAATCGATGCAAAACTAACAAACGCAAAAAAAAAAATCAAATAAAGACAAAAAAAAGGTTAAACCAACTTATTTAGCCAAACCTCACCTTACTCCTTTTAAAATCTTTTGAGAGTATCGCCAACCCACGAGCCTGCAAAACAAAATACTATGGTTGACGTCTTGTTAACCATCTGTCTCTTCATTTTGAGGTTCGGAGTGGCACATGAATGTCGAGAGTTTGGGTGCCAACATAGTTGGATACTTATTTCTCTGTGTTGCCGTCGTGCTCCAGATTCCTTTAAGCTCAAATCTTCTAAACACTATCGTTACCTGTGTCAAAATTTTCTACCTTTTTGATTATCAGATTATTTTACCGGTGCTGTTCTGCATTTTTTTTTATACGATTGTGTAAATTAACTAACTTAAACAAACTAAAGGAGTGAAACAAACAGTTAGGAAACATTGTATACATCAGTGAGAATTAGAGAAAAAATAGTGAGTTAATAATTAAAGAGAATTTGACGTCTAATTAAGCTCGAACCTCACACTCACACCTCTCCTTAAAGGCCAAGAAGGACAACTTGACGATCCCATCTAAAGTTTATTTATGTACTCTCTTTTATTTTGTATGTGAACACAGTTTCTAATTATTTCAAACTATTCATTTAACGGCGCCTTTTACATTCCTAATTATAAGCCCATTAATTCAATGTGGAGCACGTTTCTAAATTGAAATGAGGAAAGAGACTGGATTAATCAAAAGGTTCCTTTTTTTTTATATATATCTCAATAATTGAGATTAGTTATAAAGAAGCACGTTAGCACATTGAAGATGACACCTAATCAATTTTTAATTGCAGTAATGCCTCTCTTCTCGAGCTATCATACCCACTAGCTAATTAAGTCAGCAGTTAATTGCGTTTCCTTAAATATGCTCAATTTGTTGAATATATGTCTTGAATTCAAGACGTTCGAAGAAAGGTACAAAATTGAGTGCGAAAAGACGGTCGCAACATCCATGGTCCGGACCACTGGTGTTGAATGTGTGGGGCTGCGCATTTTTAAGAGGGATTTTGACCTATTTTTTTTACTTTCTTATAAATAGTGTCTTGTGGCCTCCTAGGGTTTTGTCTTAAGTTGGGTTTGAGATATCTAGGGTTTGTAGTTGTCTTTTTCGTGTGTGTGAGATGTTTGATGCTTTGTATGTCGCACCTCAGAGATTTGTTCCTAGATATCGTGTGGATGTTTTAAGTGAGAGTTACGGGTATAGCCGGCTCTGTGTATTTCTCTCAGTTTTAGTGAATTCTCTTGCTCTTTTCCCGTAGGCGTACCTCTAGAGTTACGTGCTTGAGTGGGAACCACATAAATCCTTATGTCTTGTTTTCTTTTTGGTGTGTTTGTAATCTGAACTTTGGGGCATGTTCGGTTGGGGTTTTGAGACTGGCTTTGAAAACCCATCCCAGTTCGGTTTCCCAAAATAGTCCTCTGCCCTTTTTGCTGGTCTTTGTCTGTCACTGCTTTTTGCTGGGGCAGACCTAAGCTGTATTCAAATACACGGTACAACCATCCTGACTTTGACACGTGGCGTCTTAATAGAACGTGGAATTAGGTGTGAAGGCCGTATGTGAAATGTGGACCAGTGGATGTGAATAGTCAGAGTTGCCGGAGGCAGAGGTGTGTGGGGTCTCATAATAAATGAATCTTTTTTTAGGTCAAGAGACAGTGAGATGGACGATATTAATTATTTGCTGGTCTTCGTACAACTTTTGAAACCCATGAATAGGCAATGAGGTTCTCAAGACCGGGTTCTCAAAAACCCAACTGAACAAGGTGTTGGGTTTCGACACAACTAATTGGTATCAGAGCTCCGAGTTCAATTCGAGGCTTTCGTTTTCCACTGCGTAGGTTATGCATTGGTGCGTCTTGATAGCGACTCATTTCGAAGTTGAGAAGTTTAGTGCAACAAGGAATATACAAGGCTTTGTTGGGGGTAAGTTGAAGAAGCCTGCTGGTATGTAGGATGGTGTTTTCGAGGACTTCTGTACGAAGGTTATATTAGGAGTATGCGAGAGGGCATACGAGGCTCTGCGGTAGAGTTAGTTAACTCCAGATAGAGTTTGAGCACATCTTCTTTGGCATCGGTGATGGGTGCATGTGGTCGACGTCGACATCGACATTTATTAGAAGATGGTTGCTCGTTGGTGATTAACTCTGTGAGGGGAGTTGTGGTTTCAATCTCAAGGTAGAGCTTGTGGAGGCACGTGTTGCTGTGTTTACTCAGTAGTGGAAACAAGGTCAAGCAAGGGTGCATGCGCCTTGTTTGTTGGTGTCGTTGATGTGAGCCCCGTATAGGGCTGCCCCGTGGGGAGCATTGTGGGGAAGAGCGTGTGTTGCGAGGATTGCACTATATCATTGGCTTGGATGGAAATTCAAGTCAAGGTGGAGATTGTTTAAGATATGCCTTGAATTCAAGACGTTTGAATAAAGGTACAAAATTCGGTGTCAAAAGATGTTTGTAGCATCTTTGGTCCGGTCCATGGTGTCCGTGGTCCTGACCACGGGTCTAGAAGGTTGCAGCTTCCGTGGTTCGGATCACGGGTACCATGGTCCAGACCGATTAGAGCTCAATGTCTTGCTGCACATTTTTAAGAGCGTTTTTTTACCTAAGTTTTGTATTTTCTTATAAATAGGAATCTTGTGGCCTCCTGGGGTTTTGTCTTGAGTTAGGATTTGAGATATCTAGGGTTTGTAGTTGTCTCTTTCGTGTGTGTGATATGTTCGATGCTCTGTAGGTCATGCCTCAGAGATTTGTTCCTAGATATCACGTGGATGCTTCAAGTGAGAGCTACGAGTATAACCGGCTCTGTGTATTTCTCCCCGTTTTTAAGGAATCATCATGCTCTTTTCCCTAAGACAATGTAATATTGCTAATATTGTATTGATTTGCCAATTGGTTTCGAGCATGACTGCGAACGTAGATGATCAAATTGATGCTTTCTTCATTCCTTCCTCTTTTTTTTTTTGCTAAGCTCCCCATCTTCAAATCTTTTTCTAGTACCACTAATATCCAAGATTCCTAAACGAGGATCCTCTCATGATAAAATCTCATTTTATTAATCAAATTATTAGTAATAAAGTGTAGAACAATCTATTGCCAGTGGATAGTATATTTCTTGTTTAAATGACTCACATGGCATCAATAATGTCCGGTTTTTTTTTTTTGTTTAAAAAAAAAAAAATTGGAATTCTTATAACCCAACAGAGAGCTGGATAACCACTTAGGTCCTAACCTTTTGGGTAATGAAGGGGAAGTTACAACTTTTTTTTTAACAGCAAAAATAGTAATTTTATTAATCTTTGGAATGAAATAAAGTTTATAGGGAAACGATACCCTCCCTAAGAAGCCAATCGAGAAAACCAAGGTCAAAGCCCAACATCTCTATGGGTCATAATACACAGATAAAAACATTACAATTTAACACATCACCCAAAGGCCTACAATGCCCAGAAAAAGGGGCCAAGCCCAAACAATAAAAACCGTAAATAGCACCCAGCCACTACAACAAGGAAATAGACAAATTGACCATTGCCGCTAGAACGTAGGAACAAGCCACCCCTTTGCATTTGCCCGATGAACAACCCAATCGCATTCTCCAAGACATCAAGACAAACAAGCACAGCCCGCCCAATGCCCCGATGCCAACCATGCCGCCAAAATTATGGCAACGAAGCCCAACCACCGGCCCCAACTCACGACCCTCGCAGAGTTAAAACCAAGACCAAGAAAGCAACAAGTGGCTGGAAGAAGACCAGCCACGTATAGTCACGCGAAACGCCACCAATGGAGACTACGAAACCTCCTATCAGTCGGAAAACCATCACAAGCCATTAGGCCACAAACTGGAGACCTCCTTTGAAGGGGAAGTTACAACTGGTAAAGGGCACCTTGTCAGTTAAGTTATTGATTGGGTTTCATCCCATATTCAGTGGGTCCTTAGAGCATCTCTAGTGGACTACCTAAAAAATATTTGCTAAAGTGTACACCTAAATACATGTGGGGCTCTATTTTGTATGCTAAGAACTTAGTCAACTAGCTAATGAAGAATGCACTTTAGTGGGCTACCTACCTATATATATTTATATTTATATTTATTAACTTTAAGTCTTTCCTTTCTCTCTCCTCTCTCTCTCTCTCCTTAAAGTCATTCTCTCTCTCCTCTTTCTCTCTCCTCCTTCCCTTCTCTCTCTCTCTCTCTCTCTATATATATATATATATATCTATCTCTGTCCTCTTTCTCTCTCTTTAAGTCTCTCTCCAAATTTAGGTTGTAACTTAGAGCACTTTAGGGAGTGAGGGGTGACACATAGGATTTTAGAGAGTCATTTTTTCGTCCACTAGAGACCATTTTTTGAGTTTTATTTAGTTAACTAGTTAGGGCACTTTAGGATACTATTTTAGATAGTCCACTAGAGATGCCCTTAGTTTAGGAATTAGTACATTGCTTTTCTTGAGTTAGTATTTATTTAAGTGCTGCAAAGTACCCGTTATCCTAGAAAGTATCTTAACCACCACAATTGATTAGGAAAAATGTTCTGGGGTTTTCATTTGGCAGGCAAAAGATATGAAACTATTGTATTAAGTTAATTATTCCTTAAGTTGATCTTTTCCCAGTGCAGGCAATGTATGTTACAACTTAGGTGTTTATTTATTTTGGTTTGGCCGTCAAGATTGTCGGGCTAGCTTGCGCGAAATTTGTCTAGATTCCCTTCCTGATTCTGTCAAAGGCAGACCATCTACTCCAGAACTAGGAAATTCACAATAGAAACTCTTACAACCTAATCCGAAGAGGTTGTCAAATTTTGAAGTCAAGATATGTCTAGGTTTCATTTACGCGTTATAATTAATGCGCGTGCGCACACATGTACGTCCTATCTGTTGGAGATCCTACCCTTGGTACTATTTGGGGGATTTATACTTTGCTTTATTCTCTTCATATCAAGTTGTGCTTAATACACCTTGCACCTCAATTATCTTTAGTTACGAACTCAAATATGTAAATGGAATCATCAGTGGCATGCGCGGTTTTGAAAAGTCGTAATAGAAGTTGCTCAGTTCTTTTTGAGGTAAATAAGTTGAGAGTGGCTTTGCACCCCCCTGACAAACTTGTCCCCCGGCCCTTTTTTCCGGCCCTTTTTTTTTCTTTTTTTTCTTTTTCGGTTTTTTATTTCCGGCCAAAGCCACTCTCTTTTCTTTTTTTTCTTTTTTATTTATTTAATTACTCAAATTTTAATAATTTCATTTATTATTAACTTTATTTATTTAATTACTCATTTAATTTGGTTTATTCAAAGTACATTTGCAAGTAAATTATTTTCTTAAATTTGCATTTAAATTTCACTTTATATTTAGAAACTTTATATTATTTTAATTAGTTAATTAAGTTGTCTTAACAATGAATAATAAATAAAAAACTTCTAAAAGTGAATAATAATATTACAATCACGTTTTAAAGTGAATAAATATTACAATCACGTTGACAAGTGGTCAGCCCTAATCAATATTGCCTCCAAATTGTGGTCCCGGCACGACACCCAGTACCTGGAACCACGAATCAAGACCCGTGTCATAACTTAAAGCCCATCCTTTAGCTTCATCCGATGCATTATTCCACCACCACATTGGGATGGGTGGTACAGGGTGATTGGGGCACAAAAAAAGTTGTACAAAGTGATTGTTAATACGGGCAATAGCTATATCTTTGCGCTGTCGGACTGGAACTGGACGGGATCTCAAGGGCAAGTGAGTAAAACAACCTCCAGCATTCGCGTCAAATGTGTGTAGTGCAATGTTGTACCGTGATGCGATGACTACCCCCTGTAACACACAAATTCGTGTCCTGTAATAAAGACAAGAAAGATATGCACAAAATATATTTTCTATTGATATTTGAATTGAATGCGAGGGGTACAATCTCTAATTAATGCACTTTAACAATAAAAGAACAAAAGACAATCCTCTGATTCGATCTCCGGTGCTTTTCAACGGCTTGAATGCTTATTGTTGAATCACACAAATGACAACTTTCTTTGACTCTTCAAGTTGAATGAACTGAAGAACAAAGTTTGAAGATGGCTTCGATTTGTTGGATGATGAACTTATGAAGGAATCGGCACGTTCTTGGTGCTTGATGATTCTTTGCAAATTGTTGCAACTTGTGTTCTTGTGTTTGAAGATGAATTTGATTTGTTGAAGAAATCGGCACTTGTTCTTGGTGCTTGATGATTCTTCACAGGTTGTTGAGGAATTGCTTGAGAGCTCTGGTTGAATGCCAAACAAATGGGTGAAAAGTCTCTTTCTTCTTCATATGAGCCTCTATTTATAGGCTCAAGAAGAGGGGGTTTCAATTTGGTATGATTTGTAATTAAATAAAATTTAATTACAAATCAAGATAATTAATAATCAATCATAATTATTTGATTATCAATCAGGATAATTTAACCTCAATCAAGATAATTAAATATCAATTAAGGAGATTGATTTGCTTTCATTTCCTAAAAGAAATTTGACTTCTTTTATTACTTTTAGGAAATAACATTAACCCAAAAAGATAAATAATATATTTATTAATTATTTAACTTCTTTTGTTGGGTTATCTTGAATAGGCCTGCACATTTGGGCTAGCCCATTTACTTGACTTATTTGGCAAATTAATTTAACCCAATGTATTTTCGGTCTTCCACAAATCTTCAAAAGGACTAAGCCCATAAATTTGACGGGCCCAATACCCATTCGAAAATTTTGACCAGTGTTTGACTTTTAATTAATCGAGATTATTTATTTATCTCAATTAATCGGACGGTGATTAAGCAATGCCGAAATTTTGGTGTCTACACCCCCAAACTCATACAGTCCATCCATTTTGTATATGGAGCTGTAGGCATCCAACAGCTCAGTGACTCTAGTATCTCATCTGCCCTATTTTTTTCTAGATAAACCGCATTGTAGAGATATCTATTCTGAATAATTTCTTCGATAAGATCATGTCGTACTTGAGCCCAGCCCGCCTCAGTGTCATAGATTTGCGCGGCTATCGCCCTGAATCCACATTGACCATCAGCTTTGACGTCTACAGTGTGGGACATATATTGCTGAAATTGCCAAGGTCAATGCTTAATGTAGTGGTTGTGCTCCCTCTCCTTATCCGCTGTCTCCCTTCCTGCATTTATCTCTTTCCCTTTCCCTTTTCCCTCTCAATGTAGATGCACCCCTAGATGATGAAGTAGATTCCTGTAGTAGCCATCTGGCACATCATTCTCAAATGACCAACCATCTGGATCGTAGTAGCCATCCATAATGTTCTTCGATGAATTACGAAAAAAGAAAGAAAAATATTGGGAGATGTTCTGTGAATGTATGTATGAAGTAGTGGGAGACTTAAGAAGAGAAGGTGTGACGTAGTAGAAGAATGAGTAATATAAATAGATAAGGCATTGGGGGGTCAGGATCAAAGATAGGTCTCATAAGGAACACGTGGTAAGGCATTGGGGGGGCCAGGATCAAATATAGGTCTCATAAGCAACACATGGTAAGGCATTGGGGGGCCAGGATCAAAGATATGTTGTAGACACCCCAAAAATGAGACGTTTGTGTACATTTTTATCCCCGATGATGAAAAGAAACGCTTGGAAAGCCTCTCGGATTGAAATTCTTCAAGTCAACAAAGTCAATAGTACCGCACGACACTCATCTCTCACGCACGAAGCTTCAACAATCACGCACGACAGCTTTTTGAATTTTGGCGGTCAGGTGTGCCGTACGGCACAGTTGGTGTACCATACGGTACAGTTTGTGTGCCGAACTCTGTCATGCATAAACCGACTTTCAGCCCCTTTTGTTGACTTTGGCAGCCCTCCTTCATCAGGATTTCGTGCGACAGGAAGAGGCTAGGATTCTAGTCTATGATTACTTGGAATAGCTCTCACGTTTACTTGGAGCCCACGCCGATCGTCGGGTATAAAACCCAGCCATGACCGAGATCGAAAGGAGGGGGAAAAACAGAGGTGATCACCATGAAACACCATCTCTAAGCTCTGCAAATTTCTACTCACACTTCAATCAACTTACTACTTCTAATTACCCCCAGAAATCACTCCCATAACTTTCTTCAAAGCAAAACTCAATCCAAAGTTCAATCCCCTGTTTTCCAATCTCAACCCGTGAGCCCATTCTTTCAAATTCACTTATCTCCATCAAACAACCAACCTTGCTGCTTAGAAGGGAATTTGAGTCCAGAAGAGGTCTAAGCTGCGTTCAAGGAGTTCCAGTTTCAAACCGAGGTATAATCCCGTTTCGCCAAAACTCTTAGCTTTGGTACCCTGAGGGGAGGGGTACCAAGTATGGAATGATCTCCTATATCATCTCCATACTTGGTATGCCCATGTTACATCAAAATCAGTTTGATTTTATACCTCCCGGTTGCGTCGTACGGTGAAAACATCGCCTCGTACGGAGCAATTCAATGAGGAGGAACATCCCATACTTGAACACACTGTTTTCCTATTCCAAATAGTCTATTTTTAACCATGTTTCATGCCTTGTATGTGCCTCTGTTCAATCATATCGAAAAACCAAAGTTTCAAACTGTTGTGCAGCCAACAGTGCCGCAAACACTCCTCATTATCACGGTACACTTAGTGTGCCGTATCACTCTGTTGTAAAAATCTGAAATTTCAAATCAATTTTTTGTATAAACAGTTCAAACCCCTGATTATCGTTTATTTGCTATAATTTGCATGTTGTTTGCTTATTTTCATTATTATCATCTGCTTTGCTTGATAAATTGTTTATTTGAATAAGGTTTGGCATTAAAGTAGTTTCTAAAAATTCCACAAATGATTAGTAAAGACCGATTTAATCGGGCGAACGGGGTGCATTAAAACCCTTCCCCGTTCGTAACCTGGCTCCCGAATCCAAAACGAATCTCTGGTTTTCAAATTGTTTTATAAATCATTTTCTCAATCATTTTTCAAAACGGTTTCTCGGGTCCCAAACCATTTTCTAAAAACCCGGGTGGCGACTCTATTTTCAAATACAAACTAAAACCGGCGTGGAGGTCGACCGTCCACATATGTCTCATAAGCTACACGTGGTAAGACATTGGTGGGGCCAGGATCAAAGTAATCAAGTAAAAGAGAAATAAAGTAATTAAAAAATAAAGTAATTAAAAAATGAAGTAAATAAACAATATTTAATAAATAAAAGAGAGAAAAAAAAAGATATTAGAGCATATTATAAAAATATATATAAAGAACGAGAAGTTTTATTAGATATTAGAAAACAAGATATTAAATAATTAAAAAAGAGAAATAACATATTAGAGATTTCTAAAAAGATAGAAGAGAAAAAATATATTAATAAAAGATATAAATAAATATTTAAATAAAAGAAATGAATTAAATAAAAAAACTACATAAAATAAAATAAATGAATTAAATAATTAAATGAATTAATATAAAGAAATGAGTTAACTAAATAAAAGAAATAAAGTAATAAATAAATAAATTAATATTAATAATAAAGCTATAGTAATTAAAGGAAGAGAGTAGGGGTAAAATTCTAATTACGCGGGGGGCAATTACTTGCAAATGTAATTTGAATAAATCAAATTAAATGACTAATTAAATAAATAAAGTTAAAATAGTAAATGAAATTAATAAAATTAGAAGCAAAAAAAAAAAAAAGGGAATTGGGGGGGGTTTGGGGCAGTTTGAGAGGGGGCGTTGGGCCGGGGGGACGCAAAGGAGTTTACAAATAAGTTCTCTTTCCTAGGCAATGCTCATATGTTGAGGATTGTTACGGTGACTACTAAATGATCATATTTGGGACAACCTGTAAGTTGCCATTTCCTGCGTTGGTGAGAAACATGATAGGTGAAGCACAAGTATGGCCTTTGTACAGATAAGATCGAGTTCGGCTTAATTTAGTTGGTACAAAGCTTGTTTTGAAATTGTTGGTTGTGTTAACTAACTTCCCAATTAATCTGGAATTTTTTTAGAATGACAACAACTTTGCCATAATGACAAAATTACAAAAACACATTAAGCGTGTGCATAGGGCTGCAAATAAACTAACAGGGCGTTTGGATGGCGAATTTGTTTAGGGTGGATTTGTAATGAGGGCGGATTTGAGGGTGGATTTGTAATGATGGTAGATTTGTAATGAGGGTGGGCCTACCTCTTAAGAAGGGTGGATTTGTATATTGGGTGTTTGGATGGTATTTTGAGAAGGGGGATTTGGAGGGTGGATATGATAGGATAGGAGGTCATATGACATAATTGCCCCCACCTTATTAATTTAGTAAATAAAATTGATTAACTTAATTATAATTATAATAAATACGTAATAATTATAATAAATAGACAAAAAATACATAAAATAATTAGAACAATATTAAAAGTTTTTTTTTCCTGAAAAAAAATTATTTTATTAATTTTTAGTGGAAAATTTCTAACATAATTAAAAGAATATTTATGGTTGATTTGAACGGAGATTAGTTTTTTTTTTTAAAAGTTTAAATTTATTTATTTTTTGTTGAATGCATAGTAGATGGCGGTTGAATGGTGAATAGTTGGCGGGGAGGTAGATAAGTGATTGAATGGTGGGTTTGTGGTTGAATGGTGTGAACACCCCGCGGAATGCTCACGAAATTGATTTGGTTTGAAAAAAATAATTTTCGTTGATTGATTGGATGGAGTCGCCACCCGGGTTTTGAGGACCATGCCCGAGAAACCTGTTGAAAAATGACTCATTTTGCCCTTGACAAGGAAAGTATTTTGCCGGTATGCATTCAGTGAGATTTCTCAGGTCCGGGAGCTAGGTTACGAGAGGGGAAGGAATTTAAAACATCCCTCTCGCCCGATGTAATCACCGGTCTTTACTAAATGTTTAAGGGATTTTTGAAAACACCGTTTGAATAGACTTTGAATGCATATTCATGTGAAAGCGCAAAGATATATTATCAAGATTAATGAAATGAGTATGGATGCTTATGTGAATGTCAAGAATGCATGAAAATGAGATTTCTCTCAATAAAATGCAAGAAAATACGACTAATTAACACAGAAAGATCTCAAGATGGACATTCAAACACTACGCCATGTACACCTGGATTGCAATCTGGGCACCTGGATTAGGCAGATCCAGGCGACTGGATTGGATGCAGGCGCCTGGAATGAGTGAATCCAGGCGCCTGGACGGCTTACCAGACATCAAACTCAAAATTCTAGATTTATCAATAAACAACAAGTATGATGTTTAGAACTCACTATCTTATATCCAAAATGATGTTTTGATGATTCTGTGAGTTAAATGGACCTCAAAATCAACTCCTCAGCATGATATGAACTTGATAAAGACATTATTTTAGATAATTCAATGATGAAATGCAATGCATAAGACATATCTCAGAACTGATATACTATATCCATGCATATGAGATACTATTTGAGTGACTTATAATGAAGTTTCTATTCCGGATATCATCGGATGGAATTAAGAGAAGAACAGGGGACCGACTTTGTTTTACGTATCAATATGTCGGCCAAAACCCCGAGCTCCGAGAGACGCTTCTTCTTGTTAATCTTTCTCTTCGACCTTGTCAATCTCGTTTCCATTTTTATGAATAGCATCAGCGGATGTTTATTAGGAAAACTATTAACAAACCCATGTTCTTCGATCCCCATGCAAACATTAACTATTATGTATTGTCATATATCAATGTTGCGTGAAACTCGAAATAGAGAATATAAACATACCAACAAGAAGAACAAGACAAATTAAAGAATTTACGTGGTTCCCCTCAAACACAAACCAAGAAGGTACGTCCACGGGAAAAGAGAAAGATGATTCACTATGAATGGGGAGAGATTACACAGAGCCAACTAAACTCCTAACTCTCACTTAAAGCACCCAACAAATATCTAGAGACAAATCTCTGAGGAGTGACCTACGGAGCATCAAATGTCTCAAGAACACGAAATAGAGACACACAACTCTGTAATATCTAATCCATTGAATAGACCGTCAATGGGACAACCAAGAAACTCTAACACTCTACGGGAAAGGCATGAGGGCTTCCTCAAAGGGATTCACTCAAGAAATCCAAACCCTAACAGCCCCTAGGGCTACTATTTATAAGAAAATACAGAAAATTAGGTCAAAACAGACCCCAAAATGCAGAGTTTTCAGAAAACAGTCCGGACGGATTTGATTCCCAACGAAAACTGCTCACGACGAACTATTCACCTTTCTTCCGAACATCCCAATTTAAGGCAAAACTCCAACAAATCTCCACCTTAACTTGAATTCCCTTCATAATTCAAAAAACTAAAAATACAAAAAGTAAAAAAATAGTCTCCCAAAACTCCCTCATGTATCTCTGGATTCTTGATACCAAAGAAAAGTATCTTGATCATTTTACTTAGGTGCTGTTTGATAAAGCTGAAAGCTGAAAACTGAAAACTGAAAATTAAGTGCTGGAAACTGAAAGCTGATAAGCTGTTTGATATAAACTGAATTTTAAGCACTAAAAAATAAGCTATTTGATGTGTACAAGAAGCTGAAATATTAAATTCACTAATTTTTCTACTTTGCCTTTTACACATCCATAATGGAATGCAAAAATAAAATCAATAAATGAAAAAAGTGTATAATTATCCAACTAAAAAAATATATGCAATATTGACATTCAAGGATGGAGTTGTTATTAATGGTAACCGTGTATTTACAATAATGGTGATTATGGTGGCTCGAGGATAGAGTGGTGGAGTGGTGGTTGGTGGGGAGGTGGTAGTGGTTGTGGAGTGATGACATCTGGTGGTTGAAGTGGTGGAATAATGGTGGTGGTGGACGAGGGATGTGATGGTGGAGTAGTTGTGGTGGAGAAGTGACGGTGGTGTAGTGGCGGCAGTGGTGGTGGGAGTTTTTTTTTTTTTTTTTTTGGGGGTATTGGTGGTGGTGGGGGTAGTTGTTGCGGGAGTGGCGAAGTGGTGGTGGTAGTGGTGGCGGGATGGTGGTGGGGAGTAGTGGTGGGGAGTAGTGGTGGTGTGGGGGTAATGTAGGCGGCAAAAAAGTGCTTGTGGTTGAGGTGGAGTGGTGATGGAAGTTGCAAAGTATGGTGGTCTTTTATAGTATTTGTGGTAATGACAGTGGTGGTGGTGGTGGTGGAGATGGTGATTGTGATGATAAAGTGGTGGTGATAGTGATGGAGTGGTAGCATCGTGGCGGTGTTGGTGGTAGAGTGATGGTTAGAGTAGTGGTGGTGTAGTGGTGGCAATGGTGGTGGCAGTAGGTGGTGGTGGGAGTTGGTGGTGGTGGTGGTGGCGGCGGTGGTAGTTATGGTGGGAGTGGCGGAGTGGTGGTGGTAATGGTGGTATGGTGGTTTGGTGGTAATGAAAACACAAAGCTACTTAATTTTTTTCAACTTTTAAGCTTACATTTTAAGAGGCACTTAATCTTTTAAGTAATGTAAAATGTGGTTATCAAACCTACTTAATCACTTATTACTTAATTCATTCAGTTTTAAGTGCTGAATCTATGTTATCAAACAAAGCCTTACTTTAATTCTTAACAATACTGAGATAAGTACTGCATGCCAGTAAATAAACATTTAATGCATGCATTTGGAGACTTACTATTTTTATGTACACTAATGGGAAATGGCTTCATTAAAAGTGTGTATCATATGCACCTATTTTATGGTCTAGATTGTGCCACCGCATTGGCAATCGTAACATTTTTTAGTTTTACGTAACTTTTCAACAATATAATTCGTAACATTTTGGCGTGTCTCGTAACTTTTATAAAAAAATTCATAACTTTTGTAGGGGTGTGTATTTTAGCCTTTTCCACACTAATGTTCTGAATATCATAGCAGGTATCGTTCTTCTTATTTGTATGGTACATACCGGTACATGTATAATTTTGGGTACTATCTCAGATTTTGCGCTTTGAGTACTATATATAGTTATATGTATGCTTAAAAAACTCAAAAACTTTAACCTGCATATAAAAATACATGGCAAACATATATTAGTCGTGATTATGAAGCTCAAATATTAAGAAATGAAGAATATATTATTTTTTAGTACAAACGACTTGAAAGTTTTTTTTTCTGAGCCAAGAAGAATAAATAGATAAAAGAGAGGATTACAAGACGGGAAATTCTAAGCCGCCCCCACTTTTTGTGGGGGCTTTCGTCCAAACCGCATTTCGTCTTTCACTCCTAAATAAGCCATGTGCGTTCATGGGAGAGTTTTTCCATTGGATACAAGCATGCCGCGTGTCACACTTCCACTTTTCCTGACTCTCTCTCTCTCTCTCTCCTCTCTATCTCTCTATTGGGCATGCACTTTTCCTGGCACATCAAATTTCTCTCACTCTCTCTCTCTCCATCCTTCTCTCTCTCTATCTCTCTCTATTGGGCATGCACTTTTCCTGGCACATTTTCTATCTCTCTCTCTCTCTCTCTCTCTCTCTCTCTCTCTCTCTCTATTGGGCATGCACTTTTCCTGGCACATTATATTTCTCTCTCTCTCTCTCTCCATCCTTCTCTCTCTCTCTCTCTCTCTCTCTCTCTCTTATTTTAGATTTAAAATAAAATAACTTTTATTGTACACATTTATTTTTTATAAAAATTATATAATTGAAATATACTCAATGAGTTCTTTTAAACAAGATCCATTGTGAATATGAAATTGTATACATGTAAAAAAAAGTTTTTACGAAATTCACACCCATGTAGAAAGTGTGCTATTAAGGGTGTGAATTGTTACAGGGGTGTTATTGTGTGCTATTGTGGGTGTGAATTGTGTGCTATTTGAATGTGTGAATTGTTGCAAGGGTGTTAATTGTGTGCTATTGGGGGTGTGAATTGTTACAATGGGTGTGACTTGTGTGCTATTTGGAGGTGCATGTGAATTGTTGCATGGGTGTGAATTGTGTGCATTTGAGGGTTGTGAATTATTTAGAAAATTTGTGAATTCTGCATTTGAGGGGTGTGAATTCTTTCATTTTCGAAGATGTTAATTCTGCATTTGAGGGGTGTGAATTCTTTCTTTTTGGAGTGTGAATGTGTATTTTGGAGATTGAGTTGTGATGCATGTGAATTCTACATTTCAAGTCTGTGAATTCTTTCATTTGGGAGGGTGTGAATTGTTCAGAATGGGTGTAAATTAGTATTAATTAATGGGTATAAAATAAAATTTTTTACATGTACACAATTTAATATTCAAATGGGATTTTATTTGAAAGATCTCATCAAGTAGATTTCAAATATATAATTTTTATAAAAAAATAATTGTGTATAACAAAAGTTATTTTATTTTAAAATATAAAATGTGTGTGAGAGAGAGAGAGAGAGAGAGTAAAAGGAGAGAGAGAAAGAGAAGGAGAGAGAGTAATAAATGCATGACTTTCACCTACCATTTGTTACCGTTGAAAAGGAGGGAAGAGAGAGAGGGAGAAAGTAATGATGCGCGCGTGGGTTTAAAGAAATAAGGGTTCGAGCGGAAAGGGTGTGACGCGCGCAGGGCCTAAACATCCACTGGATGTTCAAATGAGACCGGCTTGTAAGATGCCCATTACAAGTGGTCGGACTAGGCCCAAACGACATCAAAACGAAGAGAAGACATCTCAATTATGTTAGCACCTAAATCCTTCGACAATTATAAGCCTCAAGATCCAATTACAACCAAAACCCCAAAGCCGAATACAAAGTAGCTATAATATACCAGAAGCTACAATAATAAAATGGAATCCCAGAATATTCAGGGGGTGTTCCACTAAGGTGGTTTTTTGAAAAAACTAATTTTTCACGGTTTTTTATGTGATGTATTGTGAGAGAATGACCTGTCTCGGTTTTTGGAAAAAATAGTTTTTTGTTAGTGGAACACCCCCTCAAAGACAACATTAATTGGGGGTGTTCCACTATCAAAAAATAGTTTTTTTCAAAAATCGAGACAGGTCATTCTCTCACAATACATTACATAAAAAATCGTGAAAATCCAGTTTATTAAAAAAACTACCTTAATGGAACACCTAGAAGCCGCGTAAGTTGAAAGCAAGAAACCCAAGCACATAATAAAAATGAAAAGGGGTAATTAAAGAGATGTCCTAATCCCTGGTAGCCCTTGTGTCCATGCTAGTCAAACTAATGGGTTTAATATGTTCTAGTCCTAACATTCAGAAAAATCCAAAATTACCCTTATTTAAAACAAAACCCATTTTCATACAGAATTAACCTAATTTATCACCAAGTATATACCAAATCCGCAACCCCACTCTCTCTCTCTATCTCTCCCTCAATCGATCAAATACCTGGCATGTCGTCACTTTAATCTTTAATCGACACAGATGATCGACGAAATCTACGCCAAAGGCAGTGACAATTCACAGGCTTACAAACCAATCACAATCAACGACGAGCAACTCGACGTCGAGGCCTACACCACCCTTTACACCAGGCGCACCAAGATTAGTTAGGCGCATCTTGTAATTCATCGCGGATGGTCTAAGTCGGGAGATCCGACCCAAATATGGTGGATAATCCAAATATTTGGAGCTGCTTCTTCTTCTTCTTCTTCTTCTTCTTCAGCAATCAAAGCAAGTACTCAAATCTGTATTATTGACGACTATAGAAAGATGATTTTAAGGATGACAGGGTCTAAGAAAAGTTTTTTAGAAAAATGTTCAAAAAAGAGAAATTAATGGTTCAGATTCATAGAAAAAAGAATGTAACCAGTTCATTTATATTTCCGGGACTTTTTCGGGAAACTATTTTTGTATCTTAACATTTTTGTAACATTATATCTTGAAACCATTATGATGGCGATAGTTAATTGCCCATTAAAAAAGTTAAACAAAAATTCCAAAGGGATTAGAGCATGTTTAAGGAATGCATTCAACTGCTGACTTTTATTAGTAGTAGTTGGTAGGATAGCTCGAGAAGAGATGGTACGATAAAAAAAAATCCAATTACTGTAGCTAGGTGTCATCTTCAATGTGCTAACGTGTTCCTTTGTACCCGATCAAAAAAAAAAAAAACGTGTTCCTTTGTACCTAAACAAATCTCCATCATTGAGATGTACAAAAGGTAAAACCTTTTGATTTGATTAGTGATTAGTCCAGTCTCTTTCCTCATTTCAAATTATTACAAACGTGCTCCGCATTTCAAAGGAAAAGGCGCCGTTAAATGAATAGTTAAAAATAGAAAATGAGAACACTCTTGGGTTAGGGGCTGTTTGGGAGCCTATTTTTCAACTTTTCATTTTTAACTTTTTGACTTTTTGGTTTTTGAATTATGATCGGAATGTGTTTTAAATTTAAAATAGGTGTTTGGGAGAAATGTGTAAAATGCATTATGCAAAAGTAGTAATGTTTGGGAGAACAATAATGAAAATGAGTTATGGATTGATTTTTTTACTATTTTGCCCTTGTTTATTAATTACTTGAGTTTTGAGTTTTGGTTTTTGTAATGATTGGAGGGAGAAATAGGAATAATAATTAAAAATAGGGATTAATGATTAGAGAGAGATAGAAAAGAAAAATGAGAATAATATTTGAAAATAGGAGTAATGATTGGATAATAATTGAAAAAATCGGGTCTTTAAACCCAAAACGAACAAAACCATTGTGAACAAAAAAAATTAAGCTCCCTAAGGGCATCTCCAGTAAGTGTGGTTTAGGTGAAGTTAAGGTAAGAAATAGTCTAGTTAACTGTTTTTGGGTTCAATTTGGCTCCTAATGGTGAGGCTTAGGTGATGTTAACGTCAGAAAAAATTGTGTAAGAACTTGTTTCAGGACACAACTGTGGTCGTCCTTCTAACTTATGCAAGTGAGGAGAGAGACACACACAAAAAAATGGGGAAAATTGTGCCAGAAGTGGCACAGAAGGAGAGAGAGAGAGGGAGTAGACGGTGCATGTAATGAAAAAAAGACTTTACTGTGTTGTTATGTGTACTTTTATGTCCATATATATGTATACATATGTACATTTGTGTACTTTTTTACACTTTAACAACCTAACAACATCACTGCAACACTCTTTACCTTAACAATAAATTGTCATAACAACACAAAAATAGGACTCATTTATTACACATTTGTCATATAACACCACATTTGTGTCATAACCACTAAGGGCATCTGCAGTCGTGATAATAGTGTAAAAATAGTATAAGAATTAGACCAGTTAGACTACTTTTTCCTTTTTCTACGTCCCGGTAGTGTAATTAACTTGATGCTAGAGTCAGAAAAAATTGTGTAAGAAATACTGGGCTTGATAACTGTGGGTGTGCAGGTAAATACACAAGGGGCGGGGGGAGAGAGAGAGAGAGAGAGAAAGAGAGTGAGGACAGAAAAAAGTGATTGGAAAAAGTGGGAGTGGAGCCCGAGGGAGGAGAGAGGTAGAGAGGAAGAGGGAAAAGAGAGAGGAAAAAGTGGGCCAACTTTGTACTTCATACATATTATTAGGGGTGTTCACGGATCGGATACGGATCCGATCCGATCCGCTCAGAGCGGATTGTAGTTTTTAAGATCCGGAACCGAACCGAACATTCACGGATCGGTTACGGATCGGATCGGATCGGACGGATTTGACAGATTAAAGAAGGATTATTGAGCGGATCCGATCCGATCCGATCAAATCCGGATCCGAAACCGCCAGATAAGAAATTCTCGATCCGGTACCGAACCGAACATTTACGGATGGATCAACGGATGGTTCGGATTAGTCGGATTGGCGGATCGAATGATCAGCTGAACAACCCTACATATTATTATACACCTTCATAAATATTTAACAACACTTTAACAATACTATTGCAATATTTCTTACCTTAATAACACATTTTGTCATAATAACACATAAATGAGACCCATTTTTACACTTTTGTGTCATATAACAACACATTTTTAACTCCACGACTGCAGATGCCCTGAGATGCTCTAAGTGATTTCTAATATTATCTTTACAAAAAATTACTACTATATTTTACAGTTGTTTTTACTACCACTACCGCCAAAAAATTTTAAGCTCCCTAAGTGATTTCTAATATTATCATCACCACCACTGCTGAAATCTAAATTAGCACTTCAGTAATGAAGGGAAAGTCGAGAGAAAGGAAAAAAGAGTGGTTCTATATAGCTCACATTTATAACTTCAAACAACCCGGCCAAAATAAATCCCAAAACCCCTCCTGTGAAAAGTCCATTTTGCCCCTCAACCCCTCTTGTGTAAAGTCTATTTTGCCCCTCAAGTTACTACATACCAACCCATTTACAGAAACCTTTTTTCTCTTATTACTACATACCAACCCACCCCTTTTTCTTCCCCAGACCTCTTCTTCCCCCTCTTCTTCTCCCTCTTCTTCTTCCATTGTTAGGTTAGGTCAAAAAAATTTCATTCTTGTTCCTACATTCTCCCCCTCGATCTCTCATCTCTCTCAATCAATGGAAATTTTTGATGAGTCGATGGAAGGATCCTCTCCCTCACTTCAATTAGAAGAACTTGAGGAGATAATGGAACAACTTGGAACTCCAAATTCACCGAAAGAGTCCAATAATAGAGAAGACGGTCACCTTAGAAGAAAGTATGGAAGTGGAGAGTGAGGCCGGTATCCCGAAATGAAGACTTTCGAGCAAAAAACGACCCAAGAGGTAATGCATTGTTTCCCGACTTAGTAATCTGTCCGTTTGTTCGACACGAAAATGCAGTCCCGAAAAACGTCATATGTTTCGGTATATAACTCCCGAAATTGGGAAAATATTTCGACAATTGAGTTCAAATTGGGACATTATTTCGTAGTTATAAACCAAAATTTAGACAATATTTCGGTAGTTTATAGCCATGTTTTGATACCAAGCAAATCTAATCTTCCTAATGTTGTTGTGGTATTTTTTAAAGGTTATGCTTCCACGCATGGTAGTCGCACAACGGGGGTCGAGGTGGCGTATATGATCATACGGAACACTTCACAACAGACGGTTAGTACTTTGGAAAAAGTTGGTTACTTACTTAAACACATGCGAGCTAGTTATTTATCATAAATTGTTGGTTACTTACTTAAACTCATGCGAGCTAGTTATTTATCCTAAATTTTTCTTGAACAATATGTGATAGGTGTTTCCCACCAAGAAGCGTTGAAAGACCGGGGGTTTATGCTACGGGTTTGAACCATGGTTTTGTCGTTATCATTAAGGTCAGGTGAAACTATTCCAAAGGACAAAGCGGCCGAGGATAAGATTTCAATGTGAACGGGGGGCAAGTACAAAAAGTATCAACCTAAACATCCAACTCCGGAGTCGAAGAAGAGAAAGCGTAACACAGGGACAAAGAAATGTGAATGCCCATTTTTATTGAATTGTGTTAAGGGATATGAAGGTTGGTATGTGAAAGTCCGAAACGGTAACCACAACCATCCTCCTGTAGCTCAACTTGAGGGGCACTCATACCCCGGGAGGTTGACGAAAGAACAAATAGCGATGGTGGTGGAGTCGTCAAAGACGCTTGTAAAACCGAGGGAAATTCTATTGGCAATTAAGGGTCGGGATAAATCCAATTGCACGACAATCAAAACTGTGTACAATGTATGTGCGAAGTACCGGGTGAAGGAACAAGCGGGTAGATCTCAAATGCAACATCTAATGCATCAGTTAAAGGCTCATAACTATGTTGAGTGGCATCGCAGTGATGAGGTGACAGGCTATTTGAAAGAAATATTTTGGTCACACCCAGTTGCCGGTGACATGTTACGTGCTTTCCCTAGAGTGTTGATGATGGATTGCACGTACAAAACGAACAGATACAAGTTTCATTTGCTACAGATTGTTGGCGTCACATCGACAGAGATGACGTACTCTGCGGCATTTGTTTTCATGGAGTCGGAGAAAGAAGATAACTACACTTGGGCGTTGGAAAAGTTAAAGGGTATGATGGATCCTGAGTCACTTCCGGAGGTAATAGTCACAGATAGGGAGTTAGCCCTCGTAAATGCAATCAGAAAATTTTTCCGTTCCGCTACGAATATGCTATGTAGGTGGCATATTCAGAAAAATGTGTTGGCTAATTGTAAAAAGCATTTTGATGATAATACGTGGAAATCATTTCAGTCTACGTTCACCCTTATTATGTACGCACCAACTATATCAATGTATGAGGAGCGGGTTCGTGGACTAAAGCGGGATTTTATGATGTATCCACAAGTCCTCGAATACATTGACAAGACATGGTTGGTTCCGCACAAGGAAAAGTTTGTTTGCGCTTGACGGACTCCGTCATGCACCTAGGGAATTACACTAGTAATAGGTACATGGTTCATTTTGCTATTTGCTTTTTTAGTTAAAAGAGCTATGTCACTAAAATAACTAAAATCTTACCATTTTGCAATACACAGGGCGGAGGGAGCACATTTTAAGCTAAAGAAGTATCTTTTATCTTCGCAATGCAACTTTGAGAATGCATGGGAGATCACTCATAGCTTGGTTGAGGCAACCATTACTGAGGTCAAGGGTTCATTTGAGAGGACTTTGTCAACTTGGAAACATCCATTCATGGTTCGCCTTTTCGACAACATAAGGGGTGTTGTTTCACAAAGTGCCCTGCAATATTTGGAAATGGAATTAAAAAAGATAGACACTGTCATGGAATCTACTAGTCCATGCTTGTGTCCTATTCGTCATACTCATGGTTTACCATGCGCTCATGAGATTGTACCATTCAAGAAGAAAGAGGAACCGCTGCCACTATCTTTGTTCCATCAACATTGGAAGAAACTCTCTTTGGAAAAAACCAAAAAAAGATCCTACAATTGCCGAGACCATGAAGGTGAACCTTGAAATTTTTATGGAGAAGTTCTGCACGTACGATGAGGACCATCAGCGCCATGTAATGAGAAAGATGGCAGAGGTTATTCATCCGGATTCCACTTCCCTCGTAGAACCGCAACAAAAGGCAAACGTACGTGGTCGACCAAAAAGCAGTACTCTCTCCCAAAAGAATGCCATGGTCATGTCGAAGAATAGAACCACAAAGTCAGAAAATTCAACACGTAGGGACCCTTCATTGTTTGAGTATGCTGAATCGGAACTGAAAAGTAAGGTTGTGAAGGAAATTCCCAAAACCTCTCCCAAAATGTGTAAACCAAAAGCCTCTCCCAAAATCCAAAAACCTAAAGTTGTCAAGCAAACACCACACCGCAAGAAGTCTGAAGTTCAAAACCCAATATGTGATTGTAAGTACATTTTGGAATTTCCAGGAGGAATGAGGAACTACATTACCGGAGTGAAGGATGTAGAAGCGGATGGAAATTGTGGTTTTCGTGCAATTGCTTGTTTCACTGGTCATCATGAGAACGACTGGAAATCAATAAGAGAAATCATGATTAAGGAGTTGACAGCGTATTCTTCGCTTTATGAGAAGGTGTTGGGTGAAAAAGGAAGGATCGAAGAACTCCACCACAGACTTGATTACTTTGGCGATGGTCCTGCACCGATAGATAAGTGGTTCATCATGCCTGATATGGGCCACATCGTAGCTTCCGCTTTCAAAGTGGTGCTTGTCTTTCTATCCGACAAACAATGCCTTACGTTCCTCCCCCTCCATTCTACTCCCTATCCCTTTTCCAAGCGTGCTTTGAAAAATAACGTATGTTCGATGGGATTTGTGAACAAGAATCACTTCGTAGAGGTATATTCGCGTATTTCGTATTGTGGAAAACATGTTGCCTATTTTATTTGGTTGATGGAAGTTTTCTTGTATTGGCAGCTTTACATGAGGCCGCGTTTCCCCATGCCACCGATAGCGTTGAATTGGCACAGATATCGAGAACCATATGCGAAAGGATGGGAACCTCCGTTTGCTAGTCGAATCGAAGAGTTTGGAAGGATAATCGGGTCTGATGTAGCAACTGCAGAGGATTTTGATATTACTCAATAGTCAATGTATCGTACTTATAACTTTGACAATGCGTAATTGTAATTTGGTGTTGACAATGCGTACTTGTAATTTATTCGAGATTGTTGAATGACCAATGATATGCAGTTTGATTTATTCCCTTCATGATATGCAGTTTAATTTATTGTTGAATGACCAATTTTAAACAGAGGCATGCAAACGGGAGTTAATGCCCGAAATATGTTCATAAATACGGTAGTTTGTACCCGAAATTAGTGCATCAATTCGGTAGTTAATATCCAAACTATGTAAATCCAGAGAGCAAACATTTAGGACGGGCGTTAATAACCGAAATTGGGACATAAAATCGGTAGTTTGTACCCTCAATAGATGATATATTTCGGTAATAAACATCCTAACTGTGTAAATCCAGAGAGGCAGGTGGTGATTACGTGATTACGAGAGTTGATGTCCAAAATTTGTTAATGAATTCGGTAGTTTGTACCCGAAATTTATGCTATTTTTCGGTAGTAATTATCCGAACTGTGTAAATCCAAAGAGGCAGGTGGTGATTACGTGCAAACACTTAACAAAATATCAAAATACATCATAATATCGTTGATACATAAAAGTCATACATAACCAAAGTTAAACCATATCCATCCAAAATAGATCATAATCGCGGTCCATCCACCTAAATACACAACCAAAGTCTATCATAGTCTAAACATACATAAGCATAAGGTCCATCATAGTCTAACCAAAGTAAACACAATGCTCAAGTAGCATTTAGTGACATCTAGTGTAGGACTCCGTTGTGAATGGTGTAGTAGGCTCTCCCTCGGTGTTAGGCCGCAAAATCTTTGATATGTTCCGAAAAGCCTGCCGCATGTTAAATGGTGATAGTTCGTCGGCATATACCTTGTCAACTTCTGCTGCTATAGCTGCTAACTTCATACCATCACTGCCACCAGTATTGACCTCACCCACCAAAGATCGGGAGACACCCTACGGTGGGAGTATCTCTTGAGCCACTTTAGGTAACTGGATGGCACTCCCAGGACATCTCTGCTTGCTCGTGCGTACTCGCTTTGCCTCAGGCACCACGTGGTATTCCCAACTTGTCCAGTTTGCATCAGTCCATGTGTAAACCACTTGATATTTTTTGTCCCCTCTTTCAACTCGCGCCGGTGCTATGGGATCCCCGGGTATAACCTGTACTAGTCCAAACTGCCGCAACACTGGCTGTCGGGAGGTAGGGCTCCACAATACTCATCCCGCGAATGGGACCGGTATAAAAGACAATAGGTGGTATATCTCCCTACGAGCCTTGTATGGGTCAAATATAACCTACAAAAAATAGATCACATAAATAAGTATCTTTTCATGTAGTTGATAGTTCATAAACAATTATGAATGCAATTATGAGATCCTTACTTGATCGGCACGTAAGTCATCTAACATTCGCCGGTAGTGGGAGACGGAGACATTGCCAGCCTCGCGACGAGGCAACCACCTATGTGCACGTGGAAGATCCTCCGTGTAATTTGGGTTTTTAAGTTGTTGAAGCGTAGGAAAGTGCTCGTGGATCCATGCTGCGGGTTTAAACATAGTAAAGTAATATTATAAATAAAAGTTATGCATAAAGAAAGCATGTGACATTGAAATTAAAGGTATTAAAAGACAATAAATAATTAAAATACCTCCAATAGTGTCGTGTAGCCACACATCTGCCTCACACCCCTCCTGCTCGTTGTACCAAGCTGCCTGCACAAGTACGCTAGGCCTCCAGTACCCCACGCGTAAGTACCAACTTTCTCTAAGTCTGACAAAAGAGATAGGAGAGACACGTCAACGTTCGTCCCAGACTTGTCAATGAAAAGGGTGCACCCAAGCACGAAAAGCAAGTAAGCCCGTACACAATACCCAACCCTCTCGTCACTGTCCGTCGACTTCACTGTCATGAAATTTTCCTTCAACCAAGCCAAACCAACACTCTTTCCTCCATTAAGCGCTGCACGCGCTTCCGTCTGAGAAATGCCAAGACAATCCTGGAGTAGAGTGACCGAATCCCTATCGTCTTCCTTTATGTGCACAGCATTACCTATAACGGAAAGCCCAAGTAGCTGCTCCGTATCGTCAAGTGTCATCCCCATTTCTCCAAATTTAAAGTGAAATGTGTTCGTCTCTGGATGCCACCTCTCAACAAAAGCAGAAACTAAAACGGCATTGCGGTACGGGTACGTGAGGTCGCTGCACAAGGGAAGCAATCCAGACTTCCTAATCTTCTCTTTCATCCTGCGACTCTTGACTATCCATTTACTCAAATGCCGAGAGTGTGAGTGTAATCTCAATGTGCCACGCCCCTCACTCCCTATTCCAAATTGCTGCAGCAACATGTGTATTGAAACTCTTTAACAAACTCCGATCCGGTGGCCCCCCCCGAGGCACATTTTCTGCATCGCCTACACCGACGTCTCTAGATGGTCCATCCGTAGATGGGACCTCCTGCTCCTGATTCTCTAACTCCTCCTCCGCCTCGGCCTCGGCCTCCTCCACGTGAGGGGGTCATTCTGGGGAGGGCATCGCACAACGAACTCGTTTGACCTTCCAGTCCGAGTAACCTCCAGAAGCCTTGCGCCGCCGGTTAAGCCGTTTGCCGCTCACGTACCATATCATTTGTAACACATCACAAATAAATGATAAGCACAAATGAAATTATAAGCACAAGGCAAACATCAACACTCCCCCACACAACGTAAGCTACTATAATAACAATCCCCCAACTTCTAATCACAAATAAATGATAAGCAAATGAAATTCTAAGTTTAGGAAATATACTACCGAAAATATGCTCCATATTCAGTAGTTAGTTGTCGAAAACCTAGGTATACTTTAGAAGTTAAATCCCGAAAGTTGTTAAAAATTACGGGAGTTAATTGTTGAAACAAATGTTGAATTTCGATGGATAATTCCCGTTTGATCATTGCCCAAACAACTTCAACTTCCGATCACCCAATCTCACTTGAAATTAACAACTCAACAACTATAATGCGATTTTTCAGGAACCTTACAAAGATCTATACGATATATGTATATATATACATTTACATTTAGATATACATTCGTGAGTTAATTGTCGAAAAACTAGGTATACTTTAGAAGTTAATTCCCAAAAATTGTTGAAAATTACGGGAGTTAATTGTCGAAAACAATGTTGAATTTCGGTGGATAATTCCCGTTTGATCATTGCCCAAACAATTGGTATTGAAAGTTTCGACAACTAACTCCCGAAAGTTAGATCATTTTTCGAATTCTATACCGAATTCCTTCGACGTCAATGACGTTTGAACTACAAATTTCAGGTCAAACAACTTCCAATCAACCAATCTCACTTGAAATTAACAACTATAAGCCGATTTTTCAGAACCTTACAAAGATCTATACGATACATGTATATATATACATATACATT
>JADGMU010001353.1:0-34250 GCA_016920895.1 Vaccinium myrtillus | reverse complement strand
TAGGTAAGAATATATATATATATATATTTATATAATATATATATATATATATATATATATATATATATATATATTTTATCTGCCTGTTTTGAATCCAGAGGAGGGGGGCAACTTTTAATTATACTTGCAACTTGCATATTTGGCTTGAAGCTTCTTTCATTTGTTGGCCAATCACCATATAGTACCTAAACGATTACCAAATTGGTGAGAGTTGACCTTGATTACTATTATTACGGGCAAGGGAGAGAAATATGTAAGCGACAATATTATAGAGCAGTTGATTTGAAAGCCACCAAAAAAATTTGAAAATGTGAATATTTTAGCCCCAAAAATTGCATAGTAATGACTCATTCAAGATATGAGTTTAAATATAAGATGTGGCTGGAGAGCTTTCTATGAGGTGTTTATATATATATATATATGTTAAGCTTCTAATCCCGACCTCTAATTTCCGCACCTCATGATCCAAATATTTTTTTGACGATCCGATCCGTCCAATGTGTTCAGAAGGTGTTTTCAAGGGTCCATGCGGAAAATCTTCAAAAAATAATACCGGGAAGGGCTTGATCCAAGGAGTTTTCGCAAAATATATATTTACATTTTTTGCGAAAACTGCTTGGATCAAGCCCTTCCCGGTATTATTTTTTGAAGATTTTTCGCGGGGACCCTTGAAAACACCTTCTGAACACATTCGACGGATCGGATTTTCCAAAAAAAATTTGCAACACAAAAAAACCCCATTTTTTCATTAAATCCGGGAGTGTGGATAAGAAGTTTGAGCTATATATATATATATAGGCTCCGCTTCTAGTCCGGACTCCGGACTTCCGGACCCCCACGTTCCCGATATTTTTTTGACGATCCAAACCGTCCAATGTGTTTAAAATGTGTTTTTAAGGGTCCCCGTGAGAAATCAACAAAAAAAAATACCGGGAAGAACTTGATCCGAGCAGTTTTTCACAAAACTGTATATAACGGTTCAGATTTTGACGATCCGAACCGCTCAATGTTTTTAAAATGCATTTTTAAGGGTCCCCGCGAAAAATCTTCAAAAACAAAAATACCCGGAAGGGCTTGATCCGATCAGTTTTTGTTAAAAACGCTATATACCTCACCATTCCGGATCAAATTTTGACGATCCGAACCGCTCAATGTATTTAAAATGCATTTTTAAGGGTCCACGCAAAAAATCTTCAAAAAAAAATATCTGGAAGGGCTTGATCTGATCAGTTTTTGTTAAAAACGCTATATATAGCTTATATATATATATTCATTGGGATTCCAAAATGGTTTGTGTTTTTTTATGTGTGAGAAAAAACCCCATATATATATATTTTGGAGAAATGACATTAATTCATGACTCAAGCAAGTGCTCGAGCTGGGGCTTGTTGAATTTGGGATTCCAGGTTTGTTGCTATGGTTGGAAAAAATCCTGTAGTAGTTCGTGGAAATAAAGGATGTGGAGAACTAGTTGGATTTTCTTTTCTTATCTTAAGAAAGGAAAGAGTAGGCGATATTGTTGAATATTGCAAGTTGTGCTCTGTGGTCTGTGCTCATATCAATGTTTGTAAAGAGATTTTACAAAGGAAAGAATGAAAACTTAAAGCACGAGTCACGAGATTGTAATTCTTTTGGGGGTTTCCCCATCATTTGTTCTTCTTCTGAAAAATTTATATGTATACCCATAGATCAAATAAAACTGCAGTCAGTTGGGAATAATGCAAGTTAAAATGAACTGAGAGGAATGAAGACTGCAGTAGAATGACAACATGGAGGAAGGTCTTTTAACAGCAGTGCCTGCATTCAAAATCAAGTATAGAGGAAGGAAAAATATATCAGATATCGAAAGTCAAATATTGAGGCGAATATCACATTACCATTTAAGTCACCACATTCTGCAACAAACTTGACAATAACCCTCTGTTTTCTTCGGTTTTTGTTTACTTAGAAAAATAAGTTTTTTATGCTCCACTTACTCTATTTTCTGAATTGTTCTAGTCAAGATATGGCTGTGTAAAAATTGTGTTTTATGACACAGACAAATGAAATGGAAAGACAAACTTACCCGTCTATATATTTTTAACTACCCTATCATTTTAGGTATTCAAAACGGCTTAGGTTTCCTGAGAAAGGGCGCAACACGAGGAATAATAAGATTGTTCAAACACTTCCAACCTAAATCCAATTAATCTATACGTTTGAGAAGAAACACAAGGGTTGCGTAGCAAATCTCTTTACCTAAGAAGAACAGTGCTTTTGAACTTATTCCACCAACTTCTTAGTTAGCAATTACGACATCAATATATGCAACTCATGGGCTGACCTGTTCTGACAGCAGTATGAGGCTAGGCATGAAACCTTTTTGGTGAATTCTAAATCAAACCTTTTTAAAGTAGGGGGAAAAAGATAGCATTCACATGGTGAACCCACTTTAAGGTCATACCCTGCAACATGGCAATGAGAACAATGTACTCCACTTTAAGATTTTATGGAGTGTGGAACGTTTGACGTGGAGTGTAGAACTCTTTAATTTTGATAATACCACTGGGTACTCTTGAAATTTTTTACTACAGGTATCCCTTATGATGCCTCATGGACCATGAGAAAGGACCTGGGTATTAGACACTTATTTATGGCTTGGTAATTAGCATCTCCTTGGTCCCTTGTTTGCCTAATTAGGGAAAGAGTGGTGAATAATTTGGGAAGGTACTTAAGCAGAACTGGTGCAGAATAGTCCTGCTCATTACTGATAGAATATGGGGCAAGGTGTTCCAACGAAGCTGGGGGATGTTCTGGATTGGTTTGTTCCTTGTGTGAAAGGCAAAGGGCTTAGAACTGCATAGTTTTAAATAGGGGTATCGGTGTATCGGGAACTAGCGTAATGAATGATACGTCGATGGAATCGGGTGCAGCAGTCGTGATTTTTTTAACTTTTTGGGTGTATCGGCTGATACTCTACGTCTGCGGTGCAATCTGTATCCGAGCCTCCAAATTCCGAGATGGCTGATATGTGCCGTATCGGCCGATATTCAAAACTAATGCTTAGAAGCATCAGCCTCAAGTGCACCTTGGTAGCTGCAGTGTATGGTTTATGGAGGGAAAGGAACTATAGAATTCTCCAAAAGAAATCAACTGATCAAGATCAAGTGTTACTCAGAATTGCTACTAAAATCTGAAATTTTCTCGGCTCTAGGAGGAACTTGAAACTTCCCTTGCAGAATAAGCCCCTCTGTGCTGGTGGGGGCTGCTCTTAGAGGATTCTAAAACCTGTGTATTTAGGTTGTTAGATAGATTGTTTGCATCGTGTTTGCTGATTTACAACTAATTAACCCCCATTGACATCAGCTAAAAGTATCAACATTTATGCGAACAGTGAAACAACAATCAGGGAAAAATCAACACACAACCGGCTCAAGAGTGTTAAATAACATGAGGACAACTTTTCATTTTTAAAAATGCAATCTGCTCTTGGATGCACTACCCTGCATCCCGGAATCGAGTCCCATAGAGTAGGAATGACGAATAACAAAAAAAATAAAAATAAAGGTCTCCATCGCGAGGAAAACGAAGGCTATCAGCGGGGTAATTACACTACGATGGGAAATAGCTCCAGGATGGAAAACAGTTTCATGTTGATTAGTGCAAATGTTCTTCACAAAGAGATCTATGTTTCATCTCTATGTGGAATTGCTTTATTTTTGTTTTCTTTGCAACTTGATTTTACAAGGCCTTCTATATGAGAACTTTGAGTTTTACCTATCTACCCATCGATTAGCACAGGGAGATGCCTGGTCCAATTTTTGTGTGTTGTGGGATAGAGAAGCACAAGAATGATCATTTAGGATTCTATGCCTTATTTTATTTTAGACTGTGTTCAATGGGTTAGCCTTGTGGTTCACGGCCGGTCATTTCTCATTTTGAGGTGTGACAACTTCAATATCATGGCAAGTGCTGGCCGGAGGATGTTTTTATGAGGTACTTTTTTACCACAATAAGAATTGCTTCAATATCAAAAAAATGTAATCCTTTTTCAGACCAAAAGTCTTACAGTCCGGTTCGAAACCAATCCATGAGTGACGGTTCGGTTCCAGTTTTATCAACGGATTGCACTAACATGCAACCAAATTCCAGATTCAACGACTAAATTCCATAAAATTTCACATTCAACAACCAAATTTCATGAAATAAAAACAATAACCAACATTAACCAAGTAGTTTTTAGGGTTCTCCAGAGAATATAATAAAAGCATTGAAAGGGGAGAAAAGGGTTATTTACCAGGACACCCCCTGTAAGTTAACGTTTTTCACCAAACATCCCCTGCAAGAAAAAAACCTACGACGAGACCCCCTCTAAGCAACTAAAGTTTCGGACCTCTAACTCTATTAACGGAAAGAGTTAAAGGACCATTTTACCATCCAGTATATAGTACACTTGAACAAAAATTTCTATAAAAGTTGAACCTTCTTTATCTCTCTTCCTCCTCCTTCCTAGACACGATCAAAACCCTAAATCCCTCTCAATCTCTCAGCCCGAAATCTCACTCTCTCTCTCTCTCCCCCGGTTCAGACCACCACCACAATCATTCCTCTCCTTCTTCCTTCACAAACTGAACCAAACCCTCTCCACTCTCTCACTCCCTCTCGGTCCCTTCACCCAAAATCCACCAAATCTCTCAAGTCCAAACTGAAATCCATCAACGAAACCCGATGCCACTTTTGTGCAATGGCTTTTCTTTGCAATATTTGGATCTTTCCCACAATTCTGAGCTTAGGGATTTGAGGTTTCTTCTACTTTGGTCTAATGACTTGGTGGGTCAAATTCCAAAATCCCTTTCCAATTCTTCAATAATAGAATGGATTGATTTGGAATCAAATTCCCTATCTAGGGAATTGCCAAGTGACATATTGGCTCAGTTTGCATTCACATTGGAATTTATACCCTTTTGGGTTGCTTGCGGCTGTAGTAGAAGAAGAAGCATTGAGATTTGGTTTTCTAGGGTTTTCATAGAGAAGATAAGGGAAAGGGTAGAGAGGAGACGGAGGAGAGGGAGGAGAGGGAGAGAAACGACAAAGAGGAGAGGCAGAGACGATAGAAGGAGAGAGGAAGACTAAATGGAGGAGAGAGGGACAGACGACAGAGGGAGAGAGAGAGAGAGGGGTTTCACGTTTCACGTAAATGGGGGGAAAAGGAGAGGGAACATGGGTGGGGGCATATTTGGTAGACCATGTCATATTTTTAGCCAAATATAACGGTAGAGGGGTCAAGGGCTGACGGAAGGTAGGGATGGACAATTTTAGTACTTAGAGGGGGTCTCGTCGTAGGTTTTTTTCTTGCAAGGGGTGTTTGGTGAAAAACGTTAACTTACAGGGGGTGTCCCGGTAAATATCCCGGGGAGAAACGTGTAATACTCTAATCTATCTGTAAAAGTTTTTCCCCCCAAATTAATAAAATTACACTTCTTAAGTTTTATATATTTAAACTATACGATACTAAGATAAATAGTTGAAACTAATTTATAAAAATTTTATATTACAATTATTTAGCAAATGTACGTGTGTGCATATTTTACCATTTATAAATATCTCGATCATAGTCTGGTTCGGTTTAATACACGGTTTCATAATGAAAATCCTAGACCGAACCGTATTTCACGGTTTTCTTATTTTTCAACCCTTATCCGGACCATTAATCCACGAATTCAATCCAAAATGTAAGGTGGATTCCCGAGTTTTCTGGGCATCCCTAGTTTTTATGAGGTTTTTTTTAACACAGTAAGATTTACTTCAATATGTGAGCAAGTTCTGGAGTTGCACTTACGTATCAAAACTAGCATTTGTTGAGATTGTGATTCCAACTTTTAACTTCATGAGTGGTGTGAAAAATTTATATCAAATCCAAAATAAATTGGCTATGAGTAGAGAGGTCGTGCAGGTTAATACATGAGTTTTGGAGATGATAAATAATCGATGTGAGACAAGCTCTAACAAATGACAAGATTTTTTTGAAAGCTAAAGATTTTATTAATCAAATATCCGAGATACAAGATTAAACGGGGCAAGAGGGAAACAACAAATCAATTGCCTCTCGAGACCCAAGGGCACCCAAAACAAAAGGTTGGCAAGAGGCCAACAGAAAACACCTCATAAGCACCCCACCAAAACCTCACAAAAAACACAAGCACCTCACTAACCCGGATCCTTGGCCGACATGGCTTTATTGCGCGCTTCATCCATTTCCTCCATCTCGGCATACTTCTAATGACTTCCTTTTCATCGCCATTGTAACTTACTCCCAATTTTTTTCTCAACGTCCCAAATTTCTTCCGCCTCATTGAAAAAGTCCTATAGTACTTCATCAAAAAGTAAAAGATGTGGAAACTATTGAACGAAACGGATTGATTGGCGAAATTTTTCGAAGATGACTGACTGCCAATTAAAATTTTCAATTCCCAACAAGCGAAGTTCTAATTGGTGGGGACCTGTAGAAAAATAAATCAGACTTTAGTTGTTTTACGAGTTACGCCAACAAATATATATTAGGATATTATTTGCTTCACAAGTAGAATGACATGGCCGGCACGGTTTTTGAATATATTTTGGTATACCTGTTTTAATTGTATCTCAATCTTCCTAGATGCTTACAGTTAGCAGTTCCCTATTTGCCTATAGATTACCACTTTGCATATTTTACGTAAAGATTTCATTATGTATTGGTCAATCACGATATTATACATATTATAAAACATTACCACGTATTGGAGTTGAACTAATAACCATTATTGCGGCCTGAGAAAGAAATAAATAAGTGCCACTATGAAATAGAAATCGCCATAAAAGCCAAAGAAACACATTGAAAACATTGAGTTTCTTTTTATTTAAGTTTAGAATAAACACAAGGCAAAAACTCATTTCGATATGAGCACGATTAATCGCCTAAAGATTTACTAGCATTTGCTGAAATTGTGATTCCAACTTCCAACTTCAGTGGCGGTTGAAAAAATCATATAGTACTTCTTCTAAAACTAAAAAAGATGGAACTATTGAAAGAAAATGGTAGGGAATTTGTTACGTATTGGATTGATGCCGAATTTTTTTGATGGTGACTTACTGCGCCAATTACAATTTTCAATTCCGACCAAGCGAAGTTCTAATTGGTTGGCTGTTTTAGAAAAATAAGTTAGACTTCAGTAGTTTTCCAAGTTACGCTAACGAATATATATTAAGGTGTTGGGTCACAAGTTGAATGACATGGCCGGCTTGGAGAATCGAGAAAATATATTTTTGAATATATTTTAGACTTTTAGTACTCATTTTTTAACCATAAATTGATCTTCCCAGATGCTCATGGTTAAGCATTTTTCATTGCTAAAGGTACTTGCGAGGATACCTTTTCCATCAATTTTTATGATCAACAATGAAAATTTTCCTCACCCTTGCCAGTATAATTTGTCACAAATGTTATTATTAAAAGGGCATTGAAATAAATTTCCTTACAATTAATAAATAACTTAGGGAGAAAATATTTTCTCACCCTCTGTATCAAAAACTTTTGGCAGCACCAATAAAAAATTCAGCAGGATTCTATTTGCAAGGGAAAAAAGGTAAATTTGTCGCCTGTGTACTGAAATTTTTCTTAGTTTATCGACAAATTACTTTTTCCTCTCCGTAAAGAATCTTTGGGCGATGAAAAATAATTTCCTCTCCTATTTTGATCACCTCAACTGAATTCAATAGATACTTTCCCTCACAATTGACTAGCCTTTAGCAAGAAAACAAATTTTATCAGTAATTTTCATCGCGGTAGATACTTTTTGTTGTAGTGACTCCAAGGGACTATTCAAACTCCAAGTTCATTAGTTTACCTATTAGTTTACCCTTCTCTTTTTTTAAATTTAAGGGACCCACTCTGCCAAAAGGTTAATTAGTTTACCTATTTAAAATTATAAATTTGATGAGAGCCGGCAGTGACATTGTCTGTGTCCTATCTTTTTTTCGCCGAAAGTTTGAGAGCTATTTCATATTCTTCAGATCTTGAAGAAACACAAAATGGTACACCATTTGCTACTTCACTCGGAGGGTTTTGGCTGACAATGATCTTCAAATAGAGTTTAGTTTTGATTTTGTTAACTCCCTTAGAGATGCTCTAAGGAAAGAATAGCAAGTGACACTGTTAAAACCACAATAAGACCTTGAAAAGTTTGAGTTTCTTTATTTTAGTTTCAAGGGGAAAAAGCAGAGTTACAACCCATTTACATGTGAGAATATTATGTATGGGGTGAGTATTAGAAAACATATGGAGTAGAATCAGGGCATGTTCCTCAAGGGTGGCTGCACATAGATAGGAGATTTCCAGGTGAAAACTGATGTTATGTTTTTTTCCTTTCTTTCTCCAGAATGGAGATGATCCTATGGCTAGAAGCATGGAAAAGCTAACTTTGGATGATGTTACTCAATGTCGGCTGGTTGCTATGCCAGACAGCACAGACAAACACCACAAGGTGCGTCTCAGTAATTTTGCTTGACATTCATGGTGGCAAGATTCACCTGTTGAATGATAATTGATTAACACAGCTGTATCCAGGTTGTTGGACTACTTTATGCAAATTTTGGTAATGCTGTTTTAGCACTTGGGTGTAATGGTACTATGAGGTTGTGGAAGTGCCATCGAAGTCAACACAATCCGAGTGGGAAGGTAATCTTGAGTCTGCAGTTGTTTCTGTTACATCTTTACCCATTTCATTTCTTGTATTCGTGGTTGTTTTTGAAGAAGAGACTTCTAAATTCTGCGAGGTCGCTTTCAAAGGTCATTGCCAGTGTGGTTCCACAGCAGTGGCAACCAGCTAGTGGTCTTGCTATGACAAATGATCTGACAGGTGCCGAATTAGAGGAAGCAGTGCCCTGCATAGTACTCTCAAACAATGAATCTTATGTAATTTCAGCTTGTGGTGGAGTGATTTCATTATTCAACCTGATGACATTTAAGGCATGTCTGCGAATGAATATATGGCTCATTTAAATGAGTATCGGCATTATGAAGGGTTAAAGATGAGCTTGTTTTGGGAATGTAGGTAATGACAACGTTTATGGCACCTCCCCCAGCTTCAACATTCCTGGCATTTCACCCGCAAGACAATAACATCATAGCCATTGGAATGGAAGATTCCACTATCCGCATATACAATGTTAGGTTCGATGAGGTACTTAATTCCTACCATCATATGAGTCCATTGATATGTTAACTGCTCATGTTACAAAACCACCGGTGCACCTTGCCTTCTATAGGTAATATATATACATGAAAGGTCACCAAAAGCGCATTACTGGCTTAGCTTTTTCCACCAATGTTAACATAATGGTTTCATCAGAAGCTGAGGCCCAGGTACTTGCAACTTTAGTTTCTTTAATTTCCATTTTTTTGTACTTTTTTTTTGTTATTAATTAGGGAAGATTCTTTCTTGGTTTGTGTGGGGCAGAATTTTTGTAAACATGTACTTTATGGTTTAGATTTTCTGGTTCATATCCTTCAACTAAAATTGCAAGGAAGAACAGCCTGAAGCCTGTTTTGGTAACTTGGCATACATCTCAGTTGGGGTAAGAACAAATGGGTGAGCATGTGCAGTACATGGTTGGCATTCGTCAGCCTTGTTTTGTTCAAGACGAGCTTTATTTATTGAAGTAGAGGGATGTTGATTATTGGGGTGGTGGCTCCCATCCTCCATTGGCATATTCATTGCCATTGTATAATTGGACTGTTGGGGTTCTTGCCGCAAAAATTAATATTGAGCCAATAAATCAAACCATAATCAAACCCAAAGAACAACAAGATTTTTTATATGGTTCGGATAAATTTGGTTTTTAGTCAAATTTCCTACTCCACGGCAGCCTCATCCATTCTCATTAATTAATCTCAATAATAAGTACACGTATCCACTTACATATCAAGTAAATCATTGTGGATAATACATAATTATCCATAAAAAATGGAATACACAAATATTGGATTAAGGCGCGGATATCTCGTATCCTTTAAGGAGATTCAAGCCCTCTGTGGCTTGGTTGAATCTTGAACCACTAGTCGATGCAGCAGAACTCCCATACAGCCTGTCTCCCCAGGATACAACAGCCCGACTAATAAGTCTTGTTGGCTCAAACCACCCTGCATAAGTAAGTGAGCCCAAAGCTCCACTAGAAAAACACCCTTGCAATTTGTTGGGTAATTTCTCTGTAACAATTAAGACAAATATGGAGGAATAGGAGAGAGCCTTGATTACTGCCTAAGGCCTCAATGCCTTAGGCTGCTTTTTTTTTTTTTTTTTAATACATAACAGATGCATGCATATATGGAAGATGAATATGGGAAAGGATACAACTCACCCATTTAATTCCCTTTTCTGCCGACTATTAATTAGATACATGCCAACTCATAGCATGAGACAATTAGTCCAATACTTAGTCTCCAAGAATACTTATATGCCACCTTATTACTATTTCTAAATACTTAAAAAATCATGTTTTTCATTATTAAAATATACCAAAACCCTAACAGAGACAATGGGTAATGATCAAGCTCCTTTCCTATCTTCTTCAGCTACCAAAGTAAATGTTTTTTCTGCCTTTGTAAGGTTATAAGAAAGAGCGTAGGCTTTTCAAAAAAAAAGAAAGAGCGTAGGGCTTTTGTATTTGGCATCTCAATGAGAGAGATCCCTGAGGTCTGTGTAGAGCAATGAAGTAAACAGAGTGTAGTGAGTAGATTGTACCCCACTTGTAAAACATGTGTGGCAGATTCTTTCTTGGTTTGTGTGGGGCAGAAATTCCTGTGAACTCGTACTTTATGGTTTAGATTTTTTTGGTTCACATCTTTCAACTATCATTGCTTGGAAGAACAGCCTTTTCTGTCATTATGTTGCTTTGTCTAATCAAGAGTTTGCTTTAAAGAGAAAGGATTTGAACTTAACTTGGCATCTTGGGTTTTCCTCTTTCCGGGATATTAGGTTTAGGATTGCCTGTGTGGTGTTGAGACTTGTTAAAGCCGGACCTTCCTGACGCCTGTTTGCTAACTTGGCATATATCACAGTGGGGGTAAGTACATGGTTGGCATTCATCAGCCTTGTTCGGCTCAAGACAAGCTTTCCTTATTGAAGTAGGGGGGTGAGTCGTAAGGTTTTGCAAATTGATTCGGAAGTAAGACTAGTTGCTAAGCGACTGCCACTCTTCCTATTAAGAAGAAGTGTTTTCACCTGTTACAAAGCCATCCTAGTAGTTGTCCGTTGTTGCCCAAACCCTCTCGACTATCCCACAATTTCCACTTTTTTACCATTTTCCTTTTTCCCCCTTTTACATACTAATAGAGAAAACATGTTTGCAGCTCTGTAGTTGGAGCTTAGATACACGGGAGAATTTGAAATCAGTTCCAATACAACTGCCACCTGGCAAGGCTTGTAATGGCGACACAAGAGTGCAATTCCACTCTGATCAAATCCGTTTATTGGTATCCCATGAAACACACTTAGCGATATATGATGCTTCCAAGATGGATCAAATTCATCAGGTAGAAATCACACCTCATGTTTTACTATTGGGATTGCATGTTGCAACCTGAAATTTACTGATATATTTTTTGCTTGTAGTGGGTTCCACAAGATGTCCTTCCTGCACCTATTTCCTTCGCAGCGTACTCCTGCAACAGTCAACTTGTTTACACTTCATTTTGTGATGGAAATATTGGGGTGTTTGATGTAGATAGCTTGACACTTAGATTCCGTATGGCGCCATCTGCATACTTGTCCCCAGCGTTGTCAACTGGGTAAGTGCTTCAACAAGGCCCTCTCCCGAACTTTCTTACGTTTGAGAAATTTATAAGTGGATCCAAAGGAGGATATTTTTTTTTGCATTTCTTTCCTCATTTTCCGGCTTCATTTTTCACATCCTGGTTGCCCTTGCTCTAGAGAAGTGGATTAAAAATCACAATGCTGTCAATATTGTTGACAAGCCTTCTCTCTCTCTTGGTCGTTTACAATTGGACATGCTCCTCGAACTGCGTACCTCAGACCAAATGTTGCAAACTTTGAATGTCATCGATCTGACACATACTGATCCCTCCCTTGCAATTTGTTGCAGAAGCCAAGCCGTTTACCCCCTCGTCGTTGCAGCACATCCGCAGCTGCCCAACCAATTTTCCATTGGGTTGACAGACGGGTCTGTTATAGTTATAGAACTCCCTACAATCGCAGGGCTAGCTAATGGGATTGCATGTTTAGTGGGCCAATTGTGAGTATGTGGTGAGGGACAAAGAAGAAGATAAGAAAGATGGCATTGAAGAGAGATGGGTCTAAAGCCAAGTGTTAATTCGGTACTTAAGTGGGGAGTTGGGCACTGGGCAGTACCATTGATTGGTATGGTTGAGTTGAATTTGTGTATAAATGTATTGTTTATGTGTTGTATTGTTGTGTGGGAAAAGAGAAAGGAGAGAATGCAGAGGAGCAACGTGGGGATCCCCTCCAAGCGGTCTCCCCCACCAGTAAAATGTAAGTGTGTGTGAGCGTGTGAAATATGTGAGTAGCGTATGTATGTATTTGTGAAAGACCTAATAAAAGTAAGTTAGGTGGTGTGTGTGAATCTCTTTATTTTTTCATCAACATCATCTTCCAACGCAAGCAACCAAACACCTGATCAAACTCTCTGTGTCCCTTTATCACAGTTCAATAACTTGGACTTGGAGTTTTAGAAAGACTTATTGTTGAGTATGCCTTATTTAAGACAATTAAAATTAATATGTGTTTCTTTCAACACCTTGTCCTTAAATTCAGTTTTTATATATTTTTTTTTGGCTGCTGCGGTACTTAATATTGCACGAGGTTTTCAATATAACAGCGGAGAAGAACTGAGTGATTTTCTTATGAACAACAGAGGTATAGTTTTGTCCCTCGTGATAATGAAATGTGCAGGTCCGAATGATTTATTACTTACGTAGACATACCTAGAAATGAAGAGTTGATTTCTCTGTGATGTTTCCCATTTCTTGGGACCTTGATTCATCTCTTTCTCCGAGTCCACAACTGTTGTTGGCCTCCCCTTAGTCGGTGCACTGTTTAACTGGATCTATGTAGTGCTTATAGTCTATTTGCTATTCCTTCTAGACTCCAAATCCATGGCCGTATCATTAAACACATCAATCCGTGGAATCTCCTCTACTATTCCATCTTTATACTCCTTAATGAATGCTCGGCTCCCGTCTGTGCCTACACAAACATTAAACTTTATTCCAGTTCGTGTTTTTGCAAACAGAGTATCATGAGCACAGGCCACGGGTAGTAGTGTTGAACTTACAGGAAACTGTGGAAGTGGCAGTGGTTTCGGTTAGAATATTGGGAGTGAGACAAAAGAGAATTTGTCTTCATAAGTAATGTTAAGCTCATGGCAGTTCTGAACTAGATTCACACTTTCTCAGGCATAGAAATTGCAATGTCATTCGAGAAGTCTTTGGCTCTTGAATGATAAATAACAAAAGGTATAAAGAGAAAACGGAACCAAATGGACGCGAATGTGGATTCCAGATGAAGTTGTTAAATTTTGTTGCCACCTCAAATTTCCTATTGTTAAAGCCTTCGAGACCATGTGCTTGATCCATAATTGGGGAAATTTTCCCATTCGATGGTCAACCTTACGAAATGAGAGGATGCACTGACCTGTACTGAAATGTAATCAATAATAGAAGCCACAAAATTAAGCAAATGTCCATGAATGACCAAATGCTTTTAAACTTACTCACCTGAAATTGCTATAATACACACTCATTAAAGGTGTGTACTATATGCACTTATTGCATGGTCCATATTGTGTCACTTCATTGACAATCATAACATTTTTTAGTGTTTCGTAACTTTTCAGCAACATGATTCGTAACTTTTCAGCAACATGATTCGTAACTTTTTCTATTTCCGGCTCTGTCACTGGTCTACACCAATTTAGGTTGCAGAAGGGTTTTGGAGGACCATGCAATGTTTCTCTAGGAGCAATTATCAATGATTCATTTTATGCAAATGACAATTATATATATTAATTTCATGATTCGAGCAAGCAAAGGAAATGCCCCCTCAGGTAGCTTGTCTCTATTGATATGCCCTTACGAGTGCTGGAAATGCTCTTACATATCGAAACCGGGCCGGGGTTGTTGAATTTGTGATATTCAACTTCGTTGCTGAGGTAGGAACTACCCTTACATATCGTAACCAGGCCTAGTTGAATTAATTTGGGGATTAATTATAAATTTTATGCACGATTCTTTCTTTTTTCACTTCCCTTTTTCTCATTTTCACTTTTCAACATAGTTTTCTTTCAAATCAATTAGATCCTTATTTGTTATCCAATAAAAACCTAATCTACGCTGTCCTAGGCAAAAGGGGAGTGGAGGGTGTGCTTTGAATCTTCACCAAGTGAATTGCCCATTTCTTGCAACAACAATTGGCCTAGGAGGATTGATCCCTCTTTTCTGGCAGGTTTCTGCGAAACAAGGAGATAGATTCCGGACTCTACAACTACACATGGAAATTAGATTAATTGCAACCTCGTCCACATAAGCTTCTTTCACCATTTGTTGGCCAATCACCGTATAGTATCTAAAATATTACTAATTTGTGAAAGTTGACCTTGATTACTATTATTGCTGGCATGGGAGATAAATATAAAGTGGGTGGAAATATTTTAGAGCAGTTGACTTGACACCCATAAAAAAAAATTCCAAATTTTGAGTTTATTCAAACTAAAAAATCATAGAGTAATGACTCATTCAAGATATGAGTTTGAACCTTGAATAAAGCTACGACGGAGAGATTTTTGTGAGGTTTTTTAATTTACAAACGTCAATGACAGTTAATTGATGATTCGAGCAAGTGCTGGAAATGACTTTGCAATTGGTAACCGGGGCTTGAGTTTGTGATTCCAACTTCGTTCCTAAGGTTGGCAAAATCCTGTAGTAGTTAGTCAAAAATGGAAGAAGCTGGGGAGCTCGTTCGATTGTTTTTTTCTTTTTCTAAGGAAGGAAAGAGCAGGTGAGATGACAGGAATGAAGACTGCAATACTAAGCACAACGACGTTCCAAGAGCACGGAGGAAAGTCTTTCAATGGCCAGGTCATTCCGGCCATGACCTGCATATATAGAAACCTGCATTCAAACAAGGGGGAAGATTTAATATATCACGAATGAAAGTAAAATACAGAGGCGAATATAACCTTGCCAATTAGTTCCTAGTAGATTATGTGTGGGCGATCGTACTCACCCCTACCTTACAGGTTCGAAGGACGTGGTGGTGGAGTGAGCTTTTGTTAGACAATTTGACCCAAGTATAATTTTGTTGGGTCTTGAAGTCTATTTTTTTTACTAAATGTATATTTTTGACATTGGGCATGTAATAACAAACTCTAGATTATACTCTTAAATATTTTTCTATTTCTTTTTGACAAATAGAAAGAAAAACTTGTATTTTCTTTGTTGTAGTTAAAGTTGCAAGGACTTGTGTTATATTTTGGTGCCTTGGTGGCAATTTGAAAATTTTGAAGGATTTGGAAAGGGGATCAGTTATTGCCATAATGCTATCCTTTTAATTTTAGTTGGATTTATAGACCATCGCATGATGGAAATCTATGTTTACTTTGGCGGACCTCTTTTTCGGTTATTACACTTCGTTCATGGGGATCAGATTTTAAAAAAAAATTCATCTTTCCGGATTATATAAAAATTGGCGAGTGACACAAATTCTATGTCACAAGGTTCTACATCAGCCTCAATACGCATACCAAATTAAGCACTATGTTTCTTAGCTGCTACATTGAAACCATGATTAAGAGTTAGAGAGCAAGAGAAGTGCAAACTGGGAATCTCCAAAGGAAAAACAACTGACATAAACATATCGACTATAAAGCAGAAGTTGGAACTAAGAAACATATTCCAGAAAAGTGCCGTTCGCCAGGCTGAAGTCTCGGCCCTTCTATTGAGATTCTTCGAAACAATTGCTTTCATAACTTTCTGGGTTTTTTTTGGATTGGTTCCTCCTCTTAACCTTGTCGAGTTTTTGCACCGTCACTGTCGGGTCGTCACCATCATAACCTCCTCATTATCTTTTTCTTCTTCCTAAAGCTAAAAAATTACACGAACAAAGCAAACCAAATCAAGGAAAAGATTACTATTGTCAAATCAAATAATTGTAGAAAATGCTGCATAAAAGCTAGAATGCACCTAGAACTTACTTCCTTATCCTCATCCACGTCTGCCTCCATTCTCCGCTCCTCCTCCGCCTCCTCCCTTTTTCTCTGCTCCTCCTCCTTCTTTTTCCGCTTCTTGAAAACAATAGATAGTTTCATAGATGAGCTTGTGATTGACAAGTATTTAATAAATTGAAGAAGCAATACACACATCATACGTGCATGCATACATAAATCCGCAATTCAAGATGGTAATTTTTAATTTTGTAATTCTTGATTTAACTTTTTGATTTATATCAATTAGTAGATTAGGTTGTGGTTTTATGCTTAGGGTATTTTAGACCCTAAGTAGTTTCCACGTAATCCCTTGCATTCGAGTTCTTTAGATTTCCTTCTTATCACTTATTTTATTGGATTGCTTGCTTCACCATGGAAAGTAACTACTCCCTCCGTCCCTTTTTTAGTGTCAACATTTCCATTTGAGGCTGTCCCTTAATAAGTGAGTTTTGAAAAGTTAATGAATTTATACAATTATCACTTTGCCCTTTTGAAAAGTTAGTGGGTAAAAAGTTAAACAGTAAAAGTGGAGGATAATTTTGGAAAGTGGAGGTAAAAATTGATGTGAAAAGTTTAAAGCAGAGGTAAAAAGGTGATGCAAAGCAATAACTTACAAAAGGGACGGCAGGAGTAATTGGAGTAAAATTGGTGTTAGCTACTTTTTAAGTGGTAGTTCTATTCACCCCACTCTAGGACTTGTAATGATATTCATTATTTCACTATGAAAGAGAGAAAGAGAGAAGAGAAAATAAGGTAACAAATGGATATACTACCATGTGTGTAGAAAGAACTCGTCAAAGCATGGGCAAACGTACCTTTTGCAAAAGTTGTATGGCATTATTGAGATCACCATTCCACAATATGCCTGGCAATGAGAGATTGGGGGCACTCACGTGTCCCAAAGAGAATGCATCCATGCTACGGCAGAACGATATGTCCATCTCACATAGCCGTGGCAATTCTAAAAGATGAGTGGAGTAGCAAAACCTCCTCAGATTTGGTAGATAACGAAGCTCCAATTTTTCCAACTGAGGGAACTCAACTTCATCCACCGAACTTTCACCCATTCCATTCTCCTCTGCAACAATTCTTGACAGTGTCTTGCATCTTGATATCTTCAGCTTACGGAGTTGTGGAATGCTCTTTGTCATGGTAGGTGCAAATACATACCTCAAGCTATCACAGGCGGAAATCTCAAGAGTTTGAATGTACTTGAATCCCATGGAATCTCCCTTCGAAATATAAATCAGTTTTGGTAGATAACGTAATTGGACAAGCTTCAGTGTAGACAAAATCTCTGGGTTTGGTTCATTAGAGTCCCCTTCTTCCAATTCATGATCAAAGATTACTTCCAGTAAGTTGCAACCTTCTACAGAGAGTTTCTCAAGATCTCGCAGCATTGGAAGCAATTGTGATGGTAAAGCACACAACAATTTGCCCCAATCGCACACTGAAAACTCTTTCAGTTTGGACAATGACCCCTCTGAAAGTGGACCATGTCCTAGTCTTTCCAGATTCTCAAGCTCAGCAATGTCTAGGACCTCCAGGTTAGGTAATGATACCTGCAAGCAACTCATTGGTCAAAACCGCTATAATGTCCGCAATTTACAACAATGGTTAGGTTTTTCTTTTTTTTTTTTGTTTCTGTCAAAGTAGAAAACTATGGCAGCCCTTGAATTATACAAGTTTATCAAATACAATTGGGTTGGGAATACTTATCCAAACAAGAAAGCATATGGAAATATGAAATCATTATATATAATGCCTTCTCTAAGTTCTCTTCTTCTTCTTCTTCTTTTTCCCCTAGTTCATGAATTGTGGCCCTAAAATTCAACACCCCGTTTGAGAATCCAATGATTTACACAATCGTTTCGACCTAAAATTATGACTAAATCTTGCAATTTTATCAATTTTAAGGGTGCTTTTAACATCTCACATGGGCAAAACGAAAAGTAAAAAAAAATAAAAAAAATTAAGGTCTTGGTTAACTGTTGTGGTTTTTTTTATTTTTTTTATTTTTAATTCCTAACACGGAACGATTTTATATATTTGGTCTCTCAACTGCTGGGGCTTCATGTGCCAAAAAGTTTAATTATAAGTGCAAGAGACTTGTTGACATTTCTCTCTCTCTTTTAATAAAAAACTGAATAACTAGATATCCTACTCACATATTCACCAGGGAATATAGCCCCCGCGTTAATTACAAGCACTAAGTAGTATGCTTAGTCACACCAAGCAGCTATAGAGGCTTGAACTTAATTAAGCATTGAGCAAACAACTCTAAGTTCTTATTCATCAAACCAACCACATGGTGGTTGGTTCATGTGGTTGGTCTGTCTTGGTAAGGCAAACTAGAGCTGCCTTTCATGAGTTCATTTTATATTTCCATCAAATTATCAAAACATAGAATTTGACACATTATTAACCAGTGATTTTCAATGTAGCAACCCGTTCCTAATTTTAAAATATTTTATTTAGTAAAATGAGAGAAAATGGAGGGCATTATTGGAATGAAAATCTATTTTTTTAACAAATTAGGTAAAATTTTTGACGGATCTAGACGGAAGGGGTCTCATTGTAGGCAAAATTTTTATAGGGGGTGTCCGAGACAAAGAGAAATATTCAAGGGGTTCTTTCGGTAAATAACCATTTTAAATTGCAATCGATTCCCTTTCGAATTCTGCAAAGCATATACTACTTGTTTTCCTAGCAGCATAGCAATCATAGCATTTCTTTTCTTGAAAATTTGACAAACAAAGAAAAAAGGAATCATGCTACATGTACAACCATTTCGCCTCCAACTATTTACAACCTCTCACATACATATGAGGCCCACACACAATGATGGGTGTAGACCCGACGTGTATGTGAGGGCGTTGTAAATGCTTGGAGCCGAAAGAAAGAGAAATGATGGCATACCTTTCGAGGAAAAAGAGAAAGGAAGTTGCCAGTATTGTCGTTTTGCTCGGAATTGGAAGACAGGTTATTGTTGTTGTGGAAGAGACCGTTGACCTTTCTTATATCTCGAAGTCGCAATTCTTTCAATTGAGGGAAATCAATCTGGTCAATCCCTTTACAGAAACCTACGAGACTCGGTAGATTCTCAAGCCGCAATCTCTCCAACCTTGGGAACTCGATTCTGTTGGATGCAACATGCATATCTTCTCGTTGCTCCTTCCAAATAACTTCTTCCATCTTATCACAGTCCCATGTTGTTGCTCCAACAATTGGTTGCTGGAAGAGATTTCCCAACATTACACACGTGTGGATGAAAATTTCATTTAGTTGCCCAAAGGAACCCGCTGGAACTGGGCCGCGACATATCTCTCTTAAATTACGCAGCCGTGTGAGAAACAATTTCTCCAAGATAGGGAAAACAGCAATAGCATTACGTGGTTGTCGGACGGGATTTATTGTATTGGCAAGACATTTTGGTGTATCACAGTCAAAGATTTGTAGATACTTCAGTTCTTGGAGACTATCAACCCCATCTTGGAGTAGAAACTGCACCAGATCATTGCTTCCATTTGCGAGAATTAGACGATCACTAATCCTTAAGAGCGAATCAATTCCTCCACGACCTGCAGGGGTATCCCAATTCCACTCGCTAATCACCAATTGCCTTTCGTACGGGTTGTCAATTCTGGCAGACAAGTATAAATAGGACAAGGTCTCCTGTGTAACCTTGAATTTTTTCAGTTTTCCAAGTATTGGGAGTTTGGGGACAACTACATGCTTTCTTAACTGGATCTCTAAAGTGTTTAAATAGGACAAGGACTCAAACTCTTTTAGGTTTGCGTTTCCCCTTCTTTCTGGCCTTCTCCTTCCCAATCCTCAAAATTACTGTCTATGACGTATAGTTCTTCCAAACGAGTCAGGCGTGATATGATACCCGGCGGTATTTTCTTCAGTGACAAAGTGCCTCGTAGATCTAACAACCTTAAGTTAACCAGTTCCCTTATTTCTTCTGGTAGTTCCAGGATTCCGGAATCACGTAAGCTGAGAATTTCTAGATTTCGTATGTCTCCAATTAGACGTACATTATCCAACATGCCAAAAAATCCTTCAAGAGCCAACGTAGTAAGATTCTTCAAGGATTGAAATGTTAGGATGCCATGAAAATTTTTAAGTTCCAAAACTTTGAGTTTTCCTATCCCCTCAAAAAAGTTGGGCGGCAGTTTCTCAAGTTTGTGGCATCGTAACATTAAAAACTCCAGATTTTGGTACGTCAATCCTTGAGGAAGCTCATTAATTTTTTCGGATATCACCGAGATGGCAGTGTAATGTTCATGTGTGACCTTCTTTGGCCACTCAGATATTGCACCGTGACATACTATAGCATATTTATCTTTAGATGCAATACATATACCCATATCGCGCACGACATCATGCACTTTTACACACTCTTCTTGTTTACTGTCTAGCAGTAAATAACGGCTCTTTAGATCATCAACTATAAGAAAAACTCGACGCCTTACTTTCGCTATTTCATTTATTCCGTCAAAAAGTAATAGCCCAAATGCGTATCTGGCCAAATCTTCAATACGGATATCCTCATCCTCTTGAAATAAGCTGCAAAGCAAAAATAGGCGCTTAGCTTCCTTATCTTCTAAATATTCATAACTCAGCTCTAGACGTGAAGACAATTGATTATCCGCAGGAGTGCTGCTTGCATAGGTTAGCCGATCAAGCATGCCTTCCCATATATCCTTAATGGCATTCCTCCCACTTTTTTTCGAAAGTGCACTACCAATAAGTACTAAAGCAAGCGGTAAACGTCCACATTCATGCACAATCTGTTTGGCTATTGGTTGCAAATCCCGAGCATCAACCGAATCACCGGCTTTCTCCCTGAATAGTTGCCATGCTTCGTCTTCTGACAAGAGTTCAAGAGGGATCTCCTTTTTAGTTCGTACATCATGCCATAAATCTCTTGTCCGTGACGTATAAAGCATTTTGAAATTCTTATTGGCACCTTCCAAAGGAATTCCCATCGCCTGTAGATCAAATTCTTTCCATATGTCATCCAGTATAACAAGGACTTTCTTGTTATCCTGTACAAGTCTATTACATAGTAGATCAGCTCTTACGATCGGGCTACTCATTATCACCAAGTTTCAAACAAAGCATGTCTGCAATGCAAGCTTGAACATTGGTTAGGTTTGGCTCTTGGCTGACAACTGCCATTGCAAATTCGTCAAAGTGATTATCGTCTTTTGCTCTTTGCGCAACTTCATTGACCATAGTTGTCTTGCCTACACCTCCCATACCGCATACCCCGATCAAGTTGATCTCATCATGCTTTAGAGCCTTGATAATCTCTTCCACGATGAGCCTTCGGGACTTGAACCCCTTAAAATCTCTATTGGGTATGGTCTCCAAGGATGCAGGAGGCGGGCTGTAGGACGTTTGAGTATAGGAGACGCCAACAGCCTGGAGTTCAACGACAACCTCAACCTTCTTCACTGCTATCTTGCTTAGTGAGTACCGAAGTTTGAGATTGGGCCACCACCCTTTCAAACACCCTTCCTTAATTTTGGGCTTCTCTTGGGTAATTCCCTCAACCTCACTTGTGACCTCATTCGCACTTCGGAGCCAAGCCTCAACATTGGGATCAATAATTCTCACATTTGCACGGTCATTGTCCACCCTCAATTGCACCCCTTGTCTTGTCCTTTGAAACATCTCCAGTTGAGCTTCAAGTTCTTTAATGTTGCTATCGAAGCAACACATGTATTTGAACTCTTGTTGTATTGGAGCAACTACATAATCTCCTATTTTCCCCAAAACAGCGTCCCAAATTTCCCCACCAATAGTGTCCCAGATATTCCCCGAAACAGAATCCCAAATTTTCCCCAAAATAGGATCCCAAATTTTTGCTAGAACAGTGCCCCAAATTTTCCCCACAACAGAATCCCAAATTTTCACCAGAACAGTGCCCCAAATTATGCCCACAACAGTATATGCAAATTTCCCCAACCAGACAAGAGCAAGTACTTGAGCCATCTCTCACTAAGTTAGATATTTTTCTAAACTCTTTTCTTTTCTTTTTTTTCCTGATATTGTTTCACTTGTTCTCCTTTGGTACTTGGAAGAAAGCCAAAAGACAACAAGAAGATAGAGAATGGCAGTTCAAGCTGAAAATGAAAACGAAGGGTACCGGAACAGAACAGAAGTCAGTAAAAGTAAAGAAGACAACAAGATTAAAATGCAAAAGACAGAACAAGTGAAAGCAAATAGCATAAATGATTCAGGCCTAGCTACAGCTCAACTCAGCAACACACAACAAGAGAGAGAGAGAGAGAGAGAGAGAGAGAGCAGATCACCAACAATGATAAACCGAAGCATGGAAAATGAGCAGTCACTTCCAAAGATTAGCTTCCAAACCAAGTATCAGCAGAAGAGAGAGACTGTGAAGCATGGAAAATGAGGAGTCACTTCAAAAGTATCAGCAGACGAGGGAGACTGTGAAGCGAGTGAGTGAGATAGAGGGCAAGAGGTGAGAGCAATGGGCACAAGTTTCAGAAAGTAGAGACAGAGTGTGGGGAATGGGGATTCCCTATTTTTGTTAACGTTACTAATTATAGTATTTCATAGGGAATAAAAATTGCATTTTGGGATTTTTTTTTATATCTCAAAGCAAATATCAAACTATGATTAGAGGAAGAACGTTATGGTTTCAAGTGTGAAAGTGTCAAATTTCCACATTCGTATTTAAAAAAGTTTGACATGGCCAAAGTTGAAGAAAAGTTTGGATTTGCTCTAAGTAGGAAATTTTTGGCCCTCTGATATGGCTACACCTTAATATTACAAAAAATTCACACTTGTAACCAATTTTTTGCCACTATGGTCGTTTTACGGCCGTTTCAAATACCTTAGCGCTAAAGAATCTGAGAGTAACAACTAATTTATGACATGGGTTTGAATAAGGTGAAATTCCACGAAGACTCCACTCACCTATGCTTCTTAGACACAGAGACCTCCTAACATTTAGAAGCACCTAAACACACCCCCTCATCTATATGAAATGAAAAAGTTGGGGTCTCCATTGGCTTTTAAACATTAGGCTGTCCCTGTTGGAAATTATCAAAATAAATGGGTTTTTATTTGGGGTTTTATCAAAATATTCCTTGTGCCTTTTAGAAAGCTTTTATTGTTGTGTTTTGGTTTTGTTCCACATTGGCTAGTGAGGAAAAGGTTGAGTGGTATATATATGGGAACATTCCTATAATGTTCACATAGTGTTAAGTGGCAAGGCACCTATGGTGCTACGTGCATTACCGGCGTAGCCGGTGATGGAACACACTCATACGCACCCGCACCCGCACCCGCGCGCGCGCGCGTGCCTGAGCGTGGCAGTGGGCTGTGTGGCGCTTTAATGGCGCACTTTGCACTTAGCACGTCGGCGCGAGGCGCCTTGTAGGCGCCCTTTCTTATTGCCATTTGGCGGTAAGGTGTCGCTGACGTGGCATACGGGTCGAAACAGATGGGTATCGATACTACCGTTTAGGTGTATCGATACCGGTTGGTTCGTGAGCGAACAGAATGTTTGGGTATCGATACCCCCTTTCAAGTGTATCGATACCGGTGTGTTTGGACGCGGTTTTCAGACACTAGTTCGTGAACGGATGCAACTCTAAACGGAGGGTTATGACCCGAACTCAAGTCTATTCACTAAGGGGTGTGTCCTAAAGTGAAAGGGTACATTTGGGTCTATAAATAACACCCAAATTACTTTCACAAGATACGAAATTCTAGCCTTGTTACTCTGCTGATAGGCGCGCAATATTGTAAATATAAGCGCCTAAGTAGGGAGAGTTAGCGTGTTAGACGTGCGGATTAATGACTATTTTCCGTTTAATGCGTGCACAGTGGTGTTCTTGGTATTTCTGTGAGTTTTTCAGGTATATTGGCTTTTGGCTTGTGGGTGTGTGCATGGCTTGAAGTGGAAGCGCGGGAAACAAGGCTTTGAAGTTGGATTTTGAAATGTTATGCTGAAGGAGATAGGTATCGATACCCCTCACAGCCGTATCGATACCAATTGCTTAAGAGGGTGCAAGTTTCATTCCAGAAGGTTTAGTATCGATACCCCTCACAGCCGTATCGATACCTACGGCTTACGGGAAGGCAAACGATGGCGTTTTGATGTATTTTAAGGGTGTCTACTATATAAACATTTTTCTGATCATTAATTAGGGTTCGAATCTTTTGTTAATTTTTCTGCACTTTGGAGTTTGGCGGCTACAGTTTTTTTAGAGATTTTCTTCATTCAGCGTTCTAGATTCAAGTTAATTTTGAGAACTTCTGCTTGTGGTTCGGCACTGCGCGTTTATAATCAAGTTCAGTTTTCCTCTTGCAATCGACGGTATCTTTAGCTATCGTTTTCTTTTTATTTGATTCTTCTAGCATGTTTAGATCTAGGTTTAATTCGTTTTCTGCAATTCTTATAATCATGAGTGAGTAGTCGCATAGAGTGCGGCTGCGGGCGAAGGCGTTTCGCCGTTAGGCTAACGGATGTTCTACCTCGGGACCGAATTAACTCAATTTTCAAGCAATTTTAGGGAACAAAAATTCATCTAACAAACAAAACCCAGGCATCGCCGGAATTCGAATGCGCACGGAATCTGGTGACAGGTGGTGCGCATTTGTTAGGGAGCCTTTCTTTTATTCTAAAATCAGTAAAAAGGGAAATTGTGGCCCGAGTAAACATCGGTTAGGCTAGTCGCGGACGCTGGGTTCCCTCAGCTGTGCTCTTATTTATTAATTCGCATTCAGTCAGTTTAGCTTAGTGAGTTAGTTAATAAAATCTCATCAATTCAAGGGGTGGCTACCTAAGAGCCAGTTCAAACTGCACTTTCACACTTTTGAGTCAAGCATTCAAGTCGTCTCTGTGGTTCGACTCCGGTACTTCCGGATTTATTGTGCTACACTGGTCGAGAGTCCTACGCTTGGGACGCGTCTTTATTCGTCTTATTTTTAGTCACCTGGTCGGTTAAGCATTTTTGGCGCCGTTGCCGGGGACGACAGCGAGTGTTTAAAAGTGTAGAGTCGTAGTTAATTTTGTCTTTTAGTCAAGTCACCATAGGTCGGAAAAAGGACCCTCTCTATTATCGCGACCCGACACATCGGTTAGTGAGAAGAGAACTGGAGTCAAGTCAGCCTGTGTTGTCTAGTTTTTCATCTTCTAGTTCGGAGTCAGACTCAGCTGAACATCAGTCAGAGTCTATTCCCATTAGTGATTTTTATATAGAGTTGCCGTTTGAGTCAGTTAGCGTCAGTAATCCGCTTTTCCAGTCGGAGGTTGAGTCAGAACCGGCGCTAGAGTCAGAGATAGGCGAGATGGCAGACCAGCGATTAGTACCTCAGCCGTCCTTGAGAGAACACCTTCATCCTGAGAGGACCACTCCTCCCGGGCCGATTGTGTTTCCTCGAGAGACACAGGAGGCACGCAATGCCTTCACTGTAAAACCTGGTGTCCTGAATAGCCTCCCTAACTTCTATGGGAGAGAGTCTGATGATCCGTATGAACATGTGCGGACATTTGAGGGGTTAGTGCGCAACCTGGCGTCTACTACCCAATACGACAATGCCTGCCTCAAGCTGTTTGAGGCAACTTTAAAAGATGGCGCACTTAGATTGTTCAGAATGCAAAAGTCTCAGTCTTTCACCACATGGGCGCATGTGCGTGACGCGTTTTACAGAAAATATTTTTCTGAGGCTAAAACTAATAGTTTTAGGCGTCAAATCCAAGGCTTTAGGCAAGAGAGGGGAGAGTCTTTTGTGAAGGCATGGGAGCGTTTCAAAGATTTGCTCCTAAGAATGCCACACCCTGGTTTTGAGAAGATACAGTTGGTCGAATTCTTTCACCTGGGTCTCAACGCTGAGACAATCCAGCACATAGAGTATTCGTGTAAAGGGGACTACTTCTTGTCCAAAACTGCGGATGAGGGTTGGGATTTTCTGGATGACCTAGCAGATAGGCAGAGGGCGTTAGAACCCTCTGATTTCGATCGGTCCGGACCTTCTGGGTCCAATGTTATCCCCGTTACCATACGTGACCAGCGACTTCAGGCTCAGGTTGAAAAAATGGCTCAGAGATTAGAGGAATTGGAGGTGAGACAGACTCGTCCAGTCAATGAGGTGAGCGTAGAGGAAGTCTGTGTGTGGTGTGAGTGTAAAGGGCACACCGCGACCGCTTGCCCTGGGTTTCTAGCGGCCAAGGGGGCAAGTCAGTTCAATCAGGAAGAGGTCAATGCACTTAGGACATGGGATCCGTATTCTAACACTTATAATCCGGGATGGAGAGATCACCCTAATCTTGGGTGGTCGGAGTCCAGACCTGTAGGTGGAGGTCAAGCTCAACCCCTTGCGCTACCTCCGCCGCAGCAATTTCCACAGTCCCAATCGTTAGGACATGGGATCCGTATTCTAACACTTATAATCCGGGATGGAGAGATCACCCTAATCTTGGGTGGTCGGAGTCCAGACCTGTAGGTGGAGGTCAAGCTCAACCCCTTGCGCTACCTCCGCCGCAGCAATTTCCACAGTCCCAATCGTTCAGACCTCCGCAGGGCCAAGTCATTCCATACCACTACCAGCAACAGTCTGGTAGGGGGGCAGGTCCATCCACTCATGGTCCGACCCAGGTTATTCACAGGTGACTGCACGTGACCATAAATTGGAGGATAATGTCAATTCCATGATGCAGTCTCAGATGACGTTTCAGACTGAAACGAGACAGCAAATAGGAGCCCTTACCACCCAAATGTCACAACTCACTGCGGTGATCAGTCAAATGCAAAAAGGAGAAGGGTAGGTTTCCAGCCCAGGGCAGTACAGCGGGTACCAATTATTTGGGAAATTCATGTCCTAATGTCCAAAGTCAGAATCAGGAGGAGGCTAAGTCGATCACCATTCTTCGGAGTGGGAAATCGATTGGTAAGACCATTCAGACAAAGCAAAAACAGGTTCCACCCCCGGAGCCAGTGGATGCACCGAGAGCAACTCCTGATATTGTCAATGTCCCTAGGAAGGAGGTAAAGGATAATGAGGAGTCACCTGAGGTGGTGGTGCCTGCTGTTGCGGCCCCCACGACTCCAACGCTGCCAGCGATGCCATTAGATCCATTTCCCCAAAGGTTGGCGGTGAAGCCTAAGCAGAGTATGAATCATAAGATGTTAGAACTTTTTAAGAGGGTGCAGTTCCCTATTACTCTGATGGAGGCGATTGAGTCTTTTTCCCAGTGTGCGAAGGTTCTGAAGGACCTTTGCACGACAAAGCGCAAGAATCAGAACAACGTGATTCTGACAGAGCAAGTGAGCTCCATCCTTCAGACTGAAATTCCTGCCAAGTGCAAGGATCCAGGGTGTCCCACCATACCCATAGCTATCGCAGGTCAGACGTTCGATAAAGCGTTGTTGGACTTGGGGGCGAGTGTTAATTTGCTCCCTTATTCCGCATCCTTGAGGCTAGGCCTAGGCGATCTGAGAGCTACTCCTGTCACACTGCAGTTGGCAGACCGGAGTTTTAGGGTGCCCAAGGGTGTGGTAGAAGATGTGATGATTCAGGTAGGTGAGTTCCAATTCCCTGCAGATTTTATTGTCCTAGACACCTGTTTAAATCATGAGGTTTTAGAGAAGACTCCCATCATTCTAGGTCGTCCTTTCTTGGCCACCTCCAATGCTGTTATGAATTGCAAAACTGGCAAGGTTCAGTTATCTGTTGGCGAGGAGAAAATGGAGGTGGATGTTTATAGTGTTAGTACTCTGGATGAGGATGATAAGGAGGTAGAAGAGGTGAGTTTGATCGACATGCTCGTTCAGGAGCACATCGATCCAGTCTTGTATAACGATCCTCTGGAGATTGCTCTTACCGCCGAGAAGGCGTCATCTCTAGATTCTCCAGAGGTAGGAAGTCTGCTAGAGATGTTAAATGTCAAGGATTCTATTGAGGAAGTATGTGGGGTCTCTTATGACCCAATGTTAGATGCAGGTTGAGTAGGTTTTATCAGCCATGTTTTGACGGGTAGCTCACGCGTACCATGCTCTTCGTTGAGTAAGGACCCGACTCCTAGCAATAGGGGTACCCATCATTGACTTGGGTATTTATAGCTTCGCACGCCGCTATTAAAATAAGGATCGTGTGCCCAGCTCCGGTTAGTAAGGGCGATTTGTGTATTTTCGTGTCTGTTTTAAATTCCAGTTAAAAAAAAAAAACCTGTGGTCCGGTATAGCCACCTAATTTCTAGCCTTAAATTTGTGTATCTGGGTTTCTAACAATCTTATTGCCGTGTCTCGGATAGTCATAAAAGACGATTGGCTCTGATTTCTTTAAGGAAAAACCTTGAGTTATTTAACCTATTGAGTCATGACTTACCCGGGATTGTTATGATGACCTTCTCTACACAAATTTAAGTGAGAAATTAGGGAGAAAAGTAGTACCCGTGCCTTTCACGTGACGGAAGTGGTGGTGTCTTTTCTTTTTCTTTTATTGCTCTTTTGTTTTCTCTGTGTACGCCCGGATACCACGTGCCGGGCTAGACTAATGTTTTTGCAGGGTGCACGGAGAGAGAGTCCCGAAATCCCTCATACATCGGCCGAGGTCATGATGGTTGGCTGCCATCCGCCGGTCCATCTCTTTCCCTTATTCTTCTATTTTTATGTTTGTCTTCATGCTCTGAGGACAGAGCAACTTTCAAGTTGGGGGAAGGGGTGCACTTTGTACACATTATATTTGTTCTGCGCGTTGTTAGTCGGTTTAGGGTTTATTTTTAAATTTTTGGTTAATTGTGTGCGGGGATACGATTGTTATGCTTGTTTGTATGAGTTAGGTAAGCATGCTAGATTCTTGTTTCATTGCTTGCCTGGTTAACTCATTCACATGCATATATCTGGCATCTCTGTTTGAGTAATTCGCACCATGAGCGACGTTGAGTAGGTGTTCCCACCTAGTTTACAGTGTGTCCTTAAAAGCATCCCATGTTTTCTTTGTTCATCAATTTCTGCACTTGCATAAAATAGTAGGCATTTGTACCACATGCCATAGTCTGAATATTTAATATGCATGCTGTGAGAGTCGGTAACGTGTTTAGGGGATGATACAAGGCCATCTTTGCATGATTAAACCACTATACGAGTCCCTTTTGATCCCATTTTAGACCTGACCGTGTCAGTTTCTATGTCAAACCTAGGAAACCGGTGTTAGGGTGGAATTAATTTGGTGGTCCAGCTTTGTGCGCATTTTAGAGGCCTCGAGTCATTGGAATAAAGGAGCTTCGTCGTTGTGGAAAAATTTAAATGTTGCTTTTGGGTGCCATGTCTTCGGTTAAAAAAAAAAAAAACCCTTAAACCTAGCCAAAACCTCAACCCTTAAACCATTGTCTACCCACCAATAATCCCATAATAAAAGAGAGTAAATCATAGTAGCCGCGTAAAAAAAAAAAAAAAAAAAAAAAAAAAAAAAAAAAAGAAAGAAAAAAAAAAGAAAAGAAAAAAATCGCGGTCAAGTTGAGGAGGACCATCTGATTTCTCCCCACTCTCTCTCTCTCTCCACCCCATCATTCCTTTTTTCCCTCTTCCTTCTTCACCATTCAAACCTTAACTTCTAAACCTTCCAAACCTAAACCACCAAGGTTATGGAACCTTAAGAGGCAAACTGAGATGGAGATTGAGCGTAGGGCTGGACTGGGGTGGTGTTATTGCATGTGTCTTTGTCATAGTCCTGTTATTTCATGTGTTATTTCATGTGGTGGTGTGACATTGTTCATGTACTGGGAGTTTGATGTGAGTCGGTGGTTTGGGTCTTGTCATTCTATGTGTAGTGTAATAACTTGTTCTTTCGATTATGTTGGTGACTAATGTTTCGTGTGGTGCCGGAGTCGAGGTGGCGGCCAGTCAGGGTAGACTGTCCATGCGCTTCTATAGGCCGTCACCCTTTGCATGTTATCTTTTCTTTTGCAACCACGGTCGTTATAAGCCTAATGAAGTCCTTAGTAGACCCGATGCACGTTGTTTGACTCTTTGGCATGCATGTTTTATATTTGACTGTGAATGTGTGGTATCCTATATTCGTTGAGCTTTCCTTGTCGTAACTGGCGTTGTTTTGATTGGCACGTGGTGTTTTCTCGATTCATCCCACGATGGTCGCCAAGCGCCTCACATGGGATGTTGAGTGTTCCGGTGAGTGAGAGTTGCATTGTGACTTTGTGGGAGCATTTTTATCTCTATATTCATGATGGTGCGGAATTGTTCAAATTTTAGTTAGGGCATGCATGTGACGGAGTTAAGAGCGTGATGAGGAGGAAATTTTGTGTTCACTTGATTTTTGTACAGGATGCATAACCTCGTATCCCCTGTTGAGTTCTTATTTTTCTTTTGTTGTTTTTGTCTCGTTCGTTACTAGGGACTAGCAACGCTCAAGTTGGGGGATGTGATAGGCGCGCAATATTGTAAATATAAGCGCCTAAGTAGGGAGAGTTAGCGTGTTAGACGTGCGGATTAATGACTATTTTCCGTTTAATGCGTGCACAGTGGTGTTCTTGGTATTTCTGTGAGTTTTTCAGGTATATTGGCTTTTGGCTTGTGGGTGTGTGCATGGCTTGAAGTGGAAGCGCGGGAAACAAGGCTTTGAAGTTGGATTTTGAAATGTTATGCTGAAGGAGATAGGTATCGATACCCCTCACAGCCGTATCGATACCAATTGCTTAAGAGGGTGCAAGTTTCGTTCCAGAAGGTTTAGTATCGATACCCCTCACAGCCGTATCGATACCTACGGCTTACGGAGTCAATAAGTCAAACGTAACAGCTCGGTATCGATACTAGTATAAGGGGTATCGATACCTACGGCTTACGGGAAGGCAAACGATGGCGTTTTGATGTATTTTAAGGGTGTCTACTATATAAACATTTTTCTGATCATTAATTAGGGTTCGAATCTTTTGTTAATTTTTCTACACTTTGGAGTTTGGCGGCTACAGTTTTTTTAGAGCTTTTCTTCATTCAGCGTTCTAGATTCAAGTTAATTTTGAGAACTTCTGCTTGTGGTTCGGCACTGCGCGTTTATAATCAAGTTCAGTTTTCCTCTTGCAATCGACGGTATCTTTAGCTATCGTTTTCTTTTTATTTGATTCTTCTAGCATGTTTAGATCTAGGTTTAATTCGTTTTCTGCAATTCTTATAATCATGAGTGAGTAGTCGCATAGAGTGCGGCTGCGGGCGAAGGCGTTTCGCCGTTAGGCTAACGGATGTTCTACCTCGGGACCGAATTAACTCAATTTTCAAGCAATTTTAGGGAACAAAAATTCATCTAACAAACAAAACCCAGGCATCGCCGGAATTCGAATGCGCACGGAATCTGGTGACAGGTGGTGCGCATTTGTAAAGGCCCCTACATATCGTGTCCGGGTTTGTTGAATTTGTGATTCCAACTTCGTTGGTAACGTTGGAAAAATACTATGGTGGTTTGTCAAAAATGACAGAGGTGGGGTCACATCGGATCTCCATTCCATTCAATACAATGGTGACATCTTTATTAAACTTCCTAAATTAAACCTTTTGTCGCAGGTATTCGTGTAATAATGCCTTTGTTTCTTCAAATCCCAAAATACAATGTATGCAACACTGATCCAAGAATTAAACCCATGGTTTTTTCTTCAGAAATGATTTATTTTTTGCTTTAGTTTCTTGAAGGTAGAAAGATCACTCGATTACCGAAACATAAGGTTGATAGATTGTTATCCTACTTGAAAATTTACCTTTAATTTGAACTATCTATCAGCCTCATATGTTTTGTTTAAACTGTTGCATTTACTTTTTGAGTAGGATCAATTTTGCAAATTAATTTGTATCCATTTTTTTGTTTGAGTGGATAGGTGAGGGGTCTATTTCGTGATTATTTTTGATTTGTCACTGCATGCAAAAGCCTTCATTAGGAAGTTACGGAAGAGTCCACATTAGCACTAATTGAGCCAAACACAAATTAAATAAACTCGAACCGAAACAGATGGACTAACTCATTGCTGCAATTTACTATTATTGTAATTAGTAAGTATACCTAACCAATTAATTAAGCAAGAATCTCACCATGACTAAGCTTTTTGCATGTGTCCAAGGGAAAAAAGCAAATAAACTGTAGCCATCACAAGTGGAGTGGTAGCCAGGTTGGAAGTCTCACTAACACTTCTTGCATGTACTCCAAAAAAAACAAAAAGAAATTGTAGTCATCGCAGTCACACTTATTGAGTCTTTTTTTGTTGTTTCGTGCAATGCATGACACGGATTAAAATGTGATTTCGCACCAGACGGGACCTTCTCTCACCAATGTTCAACTACAATTAGATTTGAACCTAAGAACTTAATTAAGAGTTGGCCATAAGGATTGTTGGCAAAGAAAATCGAACCAAAGAGCATAGGAGTAGGGACGGAGCCAGGACTTATCTTCGGAGGTGGTACCCAAGAAATACAGAAGATGAGGCTTAGGGGGCACAAGCAAAATTGGAAGCCTTTACTGTTAGATACAAGGAGGCAGTTGAAGAGATTGGATCTCAAGTACAACAAATCTGACGAGGCTCAGGGCTCAGTTGGCTTCTTACTGCCTCGAGGTCTTCAACCTTATGAAGCAGCTGCTTGTTGTAATGGGCCAATCGATCTAAAACAGAAAGCGTTTTTTTCTTCTTTATGTATGTTATTTAGGAGTAATTCCATGTTTTGTAGGCAAAGATATTTATGGCGATAAGGAAAATCAGGGTATTGTTCATTGGTATTAGAATTCCATCAATTCAAAACGAATATTGATGTTGTCTTGCTCAATAATTATAGCCGAGTCTCCACCAAGACAACAACTGCCAGGATCTAAGCTTCTGTGTGCAGTGCGTGTTCTTTAGCCATAGACCTCTGCACGTGCTCTTTGGCCCCTGCTCGTCGGCCAACAAAGTTTTTGTTTGAGATCCTTGATCTTGGTAGTTGTTTAACGGTGTCGACTGGAGTGCATAAGGCCCTCTACATACAATGATGTATTAGGTACATGGATATTTTGATCCATGAAAGTAACTCTGGTGGCATGGCATGGGTGAATGATTTCAAAACTTGGTGCAAAAATATGGAAACAAAAACTCCTCTGGTGTCCGATGGTGGTTGTTTTTGGATGCATAATACATTAATACCTGTGTTGTTGACATGGAAAGGCGGTAGGGTCTTACCGACTAGACTAGATATGGGTGACCCTTCTTTTTTCTGACAGGTGCATGAAGGGGTAGTAAGAATAGAGAGAGTCTAAAGCCTTAAGTCGAGAAAAATAGCAACTTCAGAGGTGTTCTCGCGTTGATTTCAGTTTGGAATTAACATGCATGAGAATGATCTGGAAAACAAATGGCATTTTGAAATGAGAAAAGAGATCCAGAATGTTGGACCAAGTCAATTAGGGCAGGAGCTAAAATTACAGTGCATTTTTCATAGTGTGGTTTTTTGGAAGGTAAATTGATTTATTAAAACTGTCGCAATAACATTTAAAAAGGTTAAATTATTCACAAGAAAATGAATGTTCTAATTACAAGAGTCATTGGAGGATGTTAATCTTTATGGTCTATTCAATTCCATCACTTTTCATAAATCCGGTGGCCTAATGAGGACTAATTTTATTCAGCTGAGAGGTTAAGGTAGTCTTCTGCTGAGAGGGTTAAGGTAGTCTTCTGCTGAGGATGACCAGTTTTCACATAACATAATTACAACCTATAAGTAGAACACAAGTATTAATGGTTTTCATATACTTCAAGATTCAACAAGTACGACAACTTGAATACGGACACAAACGAATGTGAATTCATATGAAATTATTCCAGCACAGAAAACATAATGGTAATCAAACAGTAGCCAAAGTCTTCTATATTAAGCAAGTTTTCTAACTCACTGAGCGAGTAAAAAACTGTTAGTGTTCTAAATAAGGCTCAATAGTTTGTCACGCTTACCAGCACTACTGATGCACAAATTTTATGGCAGCTACAA
>JADGMU010001352.1:0-57538 GCA_016920895.1 Vaccinium myrtillus | reverse complement strand
ATCCAAGTGTCGATGTAGGGTGGTCCAATTGAGGGATCTGATGTATTGGGTTGGGATTGGATATACTCTTGTGTTCTCATATTGCACACTAAAAATGTACAATTTCTAATAATATTGTACAACTATATACTTAGATCGGTCGATCTAAACGGTTAGGATTTTAGATCTCGCGCATTCTATAACTATAAACCCAAATATACATTGATCAGAGGTTGATTGGATATTCAAAACAATGTCATCGGAAATCGCATAAGTTGACTCAAATCAACTAAACTCTTCCGATCTACTAAATCGGTCCCACTGTATGTATTTGGGCGATCGGAATCGTCTTTCATTTACAGTACATGTAGTACATCAATTTTACCGAAACTTAAGGTAATCGGATATCATGACACCCTTAATCTATTAAAAGTACTTGTTCTATTAATGAAATGGAATCTCGATAAACATGCTCCGTAAACCCGATTGACCAAATTCTTTACAACATTCATTTAATCCCTAAGCCAAATTATATGAACGGTCTTGATTACTAATATTGTGTGGTGGTCACGTAACTAGTGTACATTAAACAATAGCACAAGTTTTAGTTCATTAGAACTCTTATTCTACATACATGTTGTAGAGGTCGTTACCATCTAAATTTTAACAATTAACGATCTGAACCGATAGGATTTCACGCCTTACTTATTACACCAATATTACCAAAATCGGAGATCATCGGATTTCGATAATCACATGATCGGACCATGTTTAACGCATGAATAGCCATTAAAGTGTTATTCTAAACCATTTCACTCACATCGGATTTTGTTTTTGGCAATCCGAACCGTTTATATTTTACACATTACAGAGAATGTTATTGAAACCAAAAATCAAGTTCATCGGGGATCAATTGGCATTTGATCAGACGATAGATAGTTCGAATAGATAGTTATAACATCACATATTTCATAACAATGCACAACTTTTATAAGCTCAATCGAGCTAAAACTTTCCACGATGAAAGTAATCAACCACAACTACATTATCAATGCCATTGATTGTTCAATTTTTTTTAATTAACGGAGATCTAAACATATTTGCGTCGAACCTTGTCATAAAATCTGAAACATACAATTACATTTTTTATTTTATTCACATTAATGTTAACCATGGTTAACTTAACAAAAAAAAAACAAAAATTAAACAAACTTTAAAAAAAAAAAAACGTCGAATCGATTACCTAGTCGGTCCCACTAACATTTAATGATATGCACGTACTTCGATGTAAAAAAAAAACGTCCAATCGATTACCTAGTCGGTCCCACTAACATTTAATGATATGCACGTAATTCGATGTAAATACAGGTTATGCTAAGTTGTTGTTTTAATAATGCCATTTTGTGATCTTACAAACAACTGTTATGCTATTTTGCTGTTTTCGTTATACCAATTTGGGGTTTTTTGTTATGACCTAGTCATGTCATGCTTTTTAGTTATGCAAATTAATGGTTCTTCACATGCCATTTTATGGTATTCAGACAAAAGTTATCCTTTATTGGGGTTTTGGTTATAACCTTTAGGGGTTCTACTTTATGACACCCTCTGGTTATCCCTAATGGGTATGCCCTTTAAGGGATTTGTTATTCCCCTTTTGTTGTTTTGTTAATACCTTTATGGGTTTGGTTATGACAAACAAATTTTGGTTATCCCAATTTCGCATACCCAGTTATACCCTTTAAGGCCATTTCGTTATTCCTTTTAGGGGTTCTATATAAATCCATTATTTTATTCTTTTGGGTTCACCCCTTCATTTTTGGGGGATAATCCCCATCCATTATTTTGGACTCCATTCCTGTATTCTCTTTCTCTCTCCCCCTTCGTCTCTTTCTGGCGGAGAGTACCGGGCCACCGCTCCTCCATCTTCAAAGGCGTTCAATGTATAGTTCCCAACGCTAAGCACCAGCGAGCACGACTTCAACCACCATCGCCTGCGCGGCCACAGTGCGACATGTCCAACCACTACTTCATGAGGTTTGCTCCTCTCAGTGTCCGCCTTTAATTGAGATATATATAGATGCTTGGCAATATATACGCATATACCCAGTTACTGAAGCCTAAAGTGGTTAATTGGTAGACCACAATTCCCAACCCAATTTTTTTCAATTGGGCCTAAAAATAGTGGTTGACCTAAAAATATGGGTGCAATTGTAACAAATTGGGCATATCCACTGTAATTAGGGAGATTGGATTGGGTTGGTTCCCTAATTTGAGATAATATTTGGCTCCAGAAATACATGACACCGATTTTATTTGGCTCCTGAAAATTGAGAATGAAGCAATAGATCTACTTTGGATTCCTTTGTTTACTAATTCTGAATTTGAAAACGGATAATGGATAATTTGAGTATATGTTTTGCTCAATTGTTTTTTGATAGTTCAGAGTGTCCCAGGTTAAATGGATCTCGACTAATCTTTGGGAACCAATCCCGTCGTTCATTAGCATGGGCCAATTAAATCCAGGGCAAAGCTCTTATGGATTGGCCCCCTAAGAGTTTGTAGCACCTAGGAGCTTTTGAATGAGGAACCTAGGAGGGAGCAAACCCCGTATGCTCAATTATTTGGGTAATTTACCGTCCCATCACTCTCACACATACACATTAGCATTATGTGTGTTCTGATTTTGGGATAGCTGCTGTTTGGATTTGGGAGCTGATTACTCTTTTTGGCAAAATCCTCGACTATGATAAAAACGATTTTGAAGTTTACAAAATGCTGAATGTATTCAACATGACTCACAACAAGAAGGTAATTGAATTCTCTTATTCTTCGTTTCTGAAGAATATAGACAGAGGTATACATCAACTAGTGGAGTATCTATATGTGGCTTTGGATCTTTTATATTTCCATGATCTTTTTTCCATATAGTGTATATAAACTAAAGTTTTTGGGGATAACATTTCGTGATTGGATGGGAAACTTTTGCTAGAGTTGTTTTGTAGGTGTGCTTTTTTGCTCTTCTATGATACATTTTTAAGATAATCTTCTTGAATGTGGTCTCCGTCACTGATGGGTTTCTGTGCATTCAATATCGCCGGATAATTTTGTGTATATTGATAACAACCATTAGATTTTTCTTTTTCAGTAGCAATTTCTTTCTTTTTCACCTTTAGACGTCTTTTTGAAAATTTCCTCAACGATTAGGAGTCTCTATGTGTGATAATTTTGGAATGTCTCTCAATAACCAGGGTCATGCCACAATATTTGCTTTATTGCAGTCTAAATAGGCTAGAAATATTCTTTGAAATATGAGGTCTGGTGGATTGTTGAAGTTTGTCCCATGTTAACACATAATATTGTGATGGAATGTCCTTAAATTTTCCTCTTTTATGCTTGATTAGTTAACCTTTGCGCTTTAGATTGGACATGTTTCATAGAAAAAATACATAGCGAGTGGAGAAAAATACATTACGTTATTACAATTGTTCCTCTTATTGTGATGAAATATCTTGTATAGGTTTGTCATGGAGAACTATTTTTTTTTAGTCACAAATGGTGTGTTTAGACAATTTTTGTGACAAAATTGTGCTAATGGTGACAAAATCAATGATGATGTTGTGACAAAATTATTGTGGCTATTCTTTCATTTTTGTGACAAATGGGAATTTTTTCAACACAAGCTTATAGTGACGAAATCAAAATACAAATTGTAACAAATTTAGTTTGTCTCAATAACTTTCTAATGACAAAGTTTGAGTTTTTTGCGACCAAATCGTTTGTCACCATAATATTTTTATACCTTGTAGAAGTACTTTATAATGTGACAAATCTCAGCCGAATAGCAACAAAAGAATTACAAATTGTAACCAAATATTTTGTCACTACTATTGATACTTTTTGTAAGAAACTCTTTTTGTCACCATAGTTTTTGGTTTTTTGCAACGAGTTTGAAATTTCGTCACCACAAACTTATTGCTACGGGTTTGTTGTGACAAAAGAGCGACAAAAATTTTGTCACGATAACTTTGTTGTGACAAAAAACTAACATGTAGTGACAAAAAAATTTGTAACAAAATCCAGAATTTGTTGTAGTGTGGGTCAGCTGCTCTTTTTTGTTTCTCTTTCCTTTGAGAAGTCCCAATCTAAGTTTGCGCTTGAAAAAGAGCGACGAGCCGACGACACACATAGCTGATAGCTCGGACACGCGATAGGAAACAGACATATCGAGGGTTTTTGTTCTCTTCAAATTAAGAACCCCAGCTGTGTTCTTAATGATTGGGTAAATCCTGGGTACTGCAACTATCCACAAATTAATTTGACACGATTAATTGGAGACATCATGATTACAGATTCTTGAGGATAACTTAGTATCTTCTTAGCTGTATTTCGGTATCTTCTACATTGGGAAGAGAGCATCTGTAGTGCGGCATCCGAGCCATTGATTGATATTGGCCATTAAAAAGATGCATAGCATGAGATGTTGGAAAAAGCTCCTAATTTGATGCATCTCTGACCCTAAACAATCCATATTGACATGGTTTTGGGGGAAAAAGGGAACCACAATACCACATGGTGGTGGTGCTCTAGCCCAACCACACCATGATTGGTGTGGCGCCTAAGAGTGTCTGTGGACTCCACACTAATGTTAATATAACAGGTGTCTAGACCACCATGTGGCTTTCCCAGAGGAGAATGTGAAAAAGATGCAAGAGCTTTTCTCAACATACACCAGGGGACAAGCAAATCTATGCCCCACGAATTGTTAGTGCAAAATATTCTAAAGAGGCCTAGGACATTTTGAAAATTGAATTCCAAGGTTCTGAAAGTTATCACTATTGAACTTCAATCTTTATGGCGTGATTTTGATAATCTAGCCAGGAAAAAAAAAATGAGACCATTCGACCATTCCAAAAAAAAGTGGTTGAAACCATAAATCAAATTAGAAGTTACCTACGGATATACCATCACGGATCAGAAAATGTTGAAAAAGTATTGAAAAGCTTGCCACCTAAATTCGAACATATTGTTGCTGCAATTGAAAAATCTAATGATTTGTCCAAACTCACCCTTCATGAGCTCATGGGCTCTATTGAAGCCCATGAAAAAAGAATGTCCTGCTTTGCACGATCAATTATGCTCGAGCAAGTTCTCCAAGCAAAGCTCAATATTTCAAAACCAGAGAAAAGAGGATGTAGCTCAACTAAAAAATAGTAACAACCCCAAAAACAGAATGTCCAGCTTTGTAGGATCAATTATGGTCGAACAAGCTCTCCAAGCAAAGCTCAATATTTCAGAACCAGAGAAAAGAGGATGTAGCTCAACTAAAAAAAAGTAACAACCGCCAAAAATGCAACACAAGAAATTTGGCAACCACAATCGAGGAAAAGGGAGAAAATTCAACCAGCAATCAAAACCAAGTGGCAACAACCAAAATGACCCTTCTTGTTTTGTTTGTGGTAAATCTAACCAGGAATCTAATGATTTTAGATTCAAATGCACAAGGTGCAGGATACCAAACCACTCACAAAGAGACTGTTGGTACCAGAAAAAGTTGAAGCACATTTTTCAGAGGAAAATGATTCACCACAAGTGCTCTTTTCTTGCATGAGCACGCACCATGACACACATCATACATGGAACTTGGACAGTGGCTGCAGTAACCACATGACTGAACACTCGAAGTTCTTTGTTGAAATGGACAGCCAATTTTCTTCCCAAGTCACAGTGGGAGATAGAAAGGAGCAACCAGTAAAAGGCAAAGGAACTATAGCCGTGAAAACCAAGGGAGGTAACACAAAGTTAATTCTTGATGTCTTTTATGTTCCTAGTTTAACTCAAAATTTATTTAGTGTTGGGCAACTAATTCAAAAAGGCTATTTTGTAAACTTTAAGGGGGATGAGTGCAAGATAAGTGACGAAGATAATTTGTTGGTGGCTAATCTAAAAATGGCGCACAACAAAATATTTCAGCTCACTATGCCTTTTGACGAGAATTTTGCCCTAAAAATTGAAAAAAATGATGGCTCCTTTGATGCAGGACAAGATATACACCCCTATCACTTATGGGAACTCTATTTTTGTAACAATTTTTATTTACAAATATTCCTAGAAGATTTTATTTGTGCTACTTGTTTTGCACGTTCCTAGTTTAGTTTTAGTTAGATTTTATTTTATTTCCTTTTAGCTAATAGTCTAGGTTTCCAAGTAATGCTTTGCTTGGTCACCACTCTAAGTAATTTCCTTTTAGTTAGGACTCCTACTATTATAAATAAAGATGTAGCCTACGGGCATATTTTCCTCTTATTCAATAATATTTCCCAAGTTAAATCTCTCTCTTCTTGTGGATTCAAAAACTCTCGAGGATTCGAGACCTATCTTCGTTTGAATTAGTACGCTAACTAGTTTCTCGTGAATTCCGCTGCGTCATCCTTACTTTGCCACTGGAGATATGGACATTTAAACTACAAAAGGACTGGAGCTTTTGAGAGACAAAAGAATATGGTGGTTGGACTTCCTAAAATTGAACAAAATGACAAAACTTGTGAAGGATGTATTCATGAAAAAATGTATCGACTGCCATTTCCAAAAACCGTCGAGCGAGCAAAAGCTCCACTTGAACTGGAAAATGCGGACTTTTTTGGACCTACATGGACTTATTCATTTGGAAACTTCTTTTGTATGTTGATGATTTTAACAGGATGATATGGGTATACTTCCCCGAGCGAAAGTCAGAAGCATTTTCAAATTTATCCAGTCAAGAAGATGGTGGGAAAGGCAAAGCGTTCATCTCCAAAAAGTCCTCAGAACAGATTGTGGAGGAGAATTTTTATCCAAAGAATTCACAAGCCACTGCAACAATGAAGGAATCAAACGCCAGCTCACAATCTGTCACACTCCTCAACAAAATGGTGTGGCAGAATGGAAGAACCATACAATTGTTGAGATGGCACGAAGCATGCTCAAAACAAAAGGCATTCCAAACACTTTCTGGGCCGAAGCCGTAAACACAGCAGTTTTCATTCTCAACCACTCCCCAATAAAAGCAATCATCAACAAAACTCTTTACGAAGCTTGGCACAATTGCAAGCCGATGGTAAATTTTTCAAAAAGTTTTTGGATGCATTGCCTATTCTAATGTTCCATCACAAAACAGGGACAACTTTGATGAAAAGGGAGAAAAGTACATTTTCCAGAGACGTGCACTTTGATGAAATGAAAGCTTGGGAGTGGAAAAGCAAAAAACTCCCATGAAGCCAAAAGTTTTATACAACCAAGCTTTGATGAACCAAATGAAGGCAAGCCAAGTGCCCCTACCAGTCCAATTTCACCAACCGATTCACCAAATTTCCAACATAGTCCAATTGAAGAAAGTGACTCGGAATCACCAATATGGAAGGTAAGCCCACTAAGAGAAATTTATGATGCATGTAATTTTTCATTTTTCTCTTGTAAGCCTCAAAACTTTCAAGATGCAGTAAAAAGTGAAGTCTGGAAAAAGTAGGGGTGTCCAGCGGATCATCCGATCCGCTCGATCCGCCCAAACCGACCAATCCGAACCGTCCGTTGATCCACCCAAGGTATGTATGGATGGATAACGGATCTTGAATTCAGCAAGTTAACGGTTTCGGATCGGATTCCGTTTGGTTCCGGTTAAAACCGAACCACCCGTTGACAAAAAAAAAAAAAAAACCCGTGTATTATGTTCTCCCTCCAACACGTCATCTATAGTCCCACATATCAACCCACTACTCCAGTAGGGCCGGCCACATTACCCACTACCAGTTGTTACCCTAAGTCTCTCACTCCCTCATCCATGTGGCGCCTCTCTCCCTCCTTCCCTCCCTCTCCTCTTCCGCCGCCGTACTACTCCATTAATAGTGCTTGTTGCTGCTGTTATTTTTCTCATGCTAATTGATTGAATTGTGTTGCTGCTGCTCAAGTGTGTAGTGTTGATGCTAATATAATGAGTTTGTGCTAAAGTGATGCTGATTTTGTGTTAAATAGGCTTGAAAAATGATTGGACCGGAAAATGGGCTAGAAATATGATTGGAAAATTTCCTAAATTTGCCCAAGTTAAAGGCCCATTTGTCACAACCCAATCCGTCAAATCCATCCGGAACCGATCCGTCAAATCCGGAACCGAATCGATCCATCCGTATATCATCTATGGATGGTTCCGGATCTTGAAAACATAAATCTGTTATTACCGGTTCAGATCAAGTCCGGAACCGATCCGGCCGAATCTGAACCGTAGACACCCCTAGGAAAAAGGCAATGGACGAAGACATCTCCACCATTGTTAAAAATCCACCATTGTTAAAAATCATACGTGGGAGCTTGTTGATCGTCCTAAGCAAAAGAACGTAGTTGGGTTGACATGGCTTTTCAAAACCAAGCTCATTGAAGACAACTCAATTAATAGACAAAGCCCGTCTTGTAGCAAAAGGCTACTCACAACAACCCGGAGTTGACTTTAACTATACATTCGCACCTGTTGCTCAGATGAGACCATCAAAACAGTCTTGACATTGACATTTCTTAATGTCAAATAAGCATTTCTTAATGGCAAACTAGATGAAGAAGTGTACGTGGAACAACCTGATGGCTACATGGGTGAAAGAAAAAGAAAATATGGTCTAACGACTACGAAAAGCACTCTATGGTCTAAAACAGGGGCCGTGTGCTTGGAATAGTAAAATAGGCAAATATTTTATTTATGATGGTTTCCACAAAAATTCAAGTGAGCCGTCCTAATATGTCAAAAAGGGAGGTACCAAGGATTTTCTCATTGTATGCCTTTATGTTGATGATTTGAGTTTAACCAGTACTAACTCGATGCTAGATGAATTCAAGAAGGCTATGATGAGAGAAAAGGAAATGATAGATCTTGCTTAATGAAATATTTCCTTGGCATCCAAGTCCGACGGAAATAAGGAGAAATTTTTATTTCCCATGGAAAATACACCGATGAATTGCCGAAAAGGTTCAAGATGTCGACATGCAAGGCGGTCTCAACACCAATGGCGCGAAATGGAAAGTTACAGCTAGAAGATGGAGCTCCAAAAGCCAACCCAACATCGTATCGTAGCCTGGTTGGTTCTCTCATGTATCTCACAAACACCAGGCCCTATATTGCACACCTGGTCAGCATGATTTCCAGATCATGATGGATCCCATTCAAATCCATTCTTCAGCTGCTACGTGAATTCTTCGGTATTTGCAAGGCACAACCTCGTCGGATTTACTGATAGTGATTGGGCAGGTTCCATTGATGATAGAAAAAGTACATCCGGCTAATTGTTTTGCATCGGATCAAAAGCTATTTCTTGGTCGTCCAAAAAGCAAAAGACTAAGACAATAGCACTCTAGTCGGCCGAAGCAGAATACATCGCCGCTACTGACGCTGCATGTGAAGCTGTTTGCATTCGGAGAATTCTCGGAGATTTGCAAAAAAAAAAAAAGGATCCTAATCTAATCTACTGTGACAATAGGTCTGCCATTGCTATGATGGAAAAATCCCACACTTCATGCCAGAACAAAATATATCAGCCATCACTTCATAAGAAACTTGTTGGAAGCGAAAAAATTCAACTGAATTTTGTCAATACAAACGAGCGACTTGCCAAGTTTTACCAAAGCCGTTTCGTCCGAGAAGCTAGAGCAGTTTAAAACTTACTTCCGCATTATAAATTATGTGGGGGTATTAGAATAAATAATTTGTAATAATTCTTGTTAAGGTGTCGGTGCATGGAAGAGATATTTTGGTAAGGTTAATGCTTGGTACATGCGCTCATGTCATATGTAATAACCAGCAACAGGATGAGGTGCAGCTAGCATTTTTTTTTTTTTTAAATAAAAAGTGATAAAGCCTTGTCATACGTTGTTCTTAATTGTTGGGTAAAGGCACTCTTGTAGTCTTGTGTGACTGTAAAAGCAGAGAAAAACTAAAACAGAACTAAAAGTCCTTTCCTCTCTCTCTCTCTCTCTGCTCTTTCTCACTTTTTTTTAATAACAATTTCTAATTTGCTTCCTTTGGCCTCGTGGGTCTCTCACAAAATTCCACTTGTTAGTCACCAAAAATTCTGTAACATATTTTGCACCCAACAAAATTGGCACCTCAGAAGTACTATACTTGGTAATTGCAACTAGTCTACTACTCCATGATTTTGATCAGCTTTACCTTTGTGCCTGCTTTCGGACTAGTGATTTCTCCCACTAATAAATCCAGCCAAATCCAATAATAAATCCTGGTTTCGTCTTTTGCTCTCTCCCCCGATCAATTCAGTATTGTTGGTTGTATTTTTCACCAGGACCAATTGTAAAGAGACATTACAGCTGTGGTCAAATCTCTCTCTCTCTCTCTTCAATTTGTTATCGCATTCTTTCCCAGATCCATCTTTAAAAAATTAGACTATGGTCAACTCTCTATCTCTCTCTCTCTATCAATAGATATTACTCCCTCCGTTCCTTAAAAAGTAGTGTATTCCATTTTGGGATATTTCTAAACAAGTGTGATGTCGAAAAGTTAGTGTGTAAAAGTTGGTACATTTCCTATTTTACCCTAAAAAGTAGATTCCTTTTTGAAAAGTTAGTGCGTAAAGTTTAATGATAATGTCTCCATCAAGGACAATAGTGAAAAGTGAATATAAACGTTGACGTAAAAGGTGGGGTGGTGCCCCAAAGCGGTATTGGGGCATCGGTGCCCCCAAATGCTTTTGACCGTTGGATTGATCATTTAATTCTTAGCCATTGATTTAAGAAATCATCAACAGGCTACAACAGGTAATCTCTCTCTCTCTCTCTCACTCTCTCTCTCCACAACCCAAGTCGTCTCTCTCAGCCCCATTTTGTGTACTTTCTCTCTCTCTACTCCAACTCTCAGCCCCATTTTGTCTACTTTCTCTCTCTCCTCCAAATCTCACGACAACCCCACAATGACAACTCCTTCAACTTCCAATGTTGTGGGTTCGTTTCGTAAAAGACGCAACGAAGAGTAATTTTCATATCTGTTGTCTTAAAACTTGGGGTGAGATGAGCGAGTGGGTCTTGAATCTCTTGATCGGTTGAGAAAAATAGAGCACGGTACTCAGCCATGGATGGCTCTAAGAGAGAGAGAGAGAGAGAGATGTGTCCAAAACACCAAATTGGGGTTAACTTGTTTGATGTGGGTGGAACACGTGAAAGAATAGATGGGTACTGGAATTGGACAGGTGGGATTTAAAAGAAGTGCAAGAGTAAATTTTGATTCGGTTCGGTGCAAGAGTATGTTTCAAAAACGTCTGAATACATAATCACCGTTTTCCTTTAGAAAAGTAAGTACTCTTAATTGTTAGATTGGCAACTTATAGTAGATTGATCAATTTTAAAATTGCCTGATCAATCACCTAAACTCTTAGTCAAATGACTTTGACTACAATCAATAATTGTGATTAATCATCATTCAAGCACTACCCAATTGTAGTTGCTATTACATTAGTCAATTGTATCAATCACTCATTGATCCCTGTCAACCAACGATACTATTAAGTTCTACAGTGAGTGATTGATACATGAGAAATTTAATTTGCCATTCTATTACAATATTATCCTTAGGATGCCACCCTATGAGATTTGAATCTTTATGATTCCATCTTATAAATTGAAATTGGACCATTGTGCCCTTATTATGTATTTTAGAAAAAGACAATTATTACCATTAATGAAGGATCAATTCAAATAGGAAATTTTAATATTGCTATAAACACCTTTAGTATATATGATACTATATATTTATGAGATGGATTCAAGATTGCTATATGCGCCTTATATCTCGTAATACCATATATATAGATATTGCTAACACCTTTAGTATATAATATTATATATATTTATAGATATGGAATCAAGAGAGCCTAATCCCCTATATCTTGGCCCCCATTATTATCCCATATCAAATTGAAATCAATACATATTCCAATACTAAAACAAAACACCTCCAAATCTGAAGATGATGGGATGCGTACTACGTACAACGACAACGGGCAAATAAATCGACGACGAAGTCAAAGAGCTCACCAGCGAAAAAGAGATCGACGTCGGTTCTAATTCTGATGAAACCCCCAAAACCTTCCAACTTTGGGGCGGCGGCGGAGTCGATCTGCACACCCACTGCCATGTCGTCGCCCTCTCTTTCTCCTCTCTCCGCCATCATGTATTTTTTATGGCGGTGGTGGTGGGTTCTAAGTCTTTGCTAGTGGCGGTATCGTTTTTCCAATTCAATGGTCGTTTTTTTTTCCCGATTCATTAGGTTTACTTGTTTTGTGTTTTTTTTTTTTTCAATTCAAATGGTGGTGGCATGAGTTCCAAATCTAATCTTGTTTTTTTTTTTTTTTTTTGTAATGAATGGATTTATGTTTTTCAATTTTTTTTGTGAGATTTGTTTGGGATCTGTGGGTTTTGCATGTTTTTAGGAATGAACATGGTTTCTTTGTTTACCATGGTTGCTGAATCGTACATTAAATTTGGTGTATTAGTGTATAGAGTTGATTCCAGGTTTCATGGTGTATTCGTTGCCCATATTTTTTTACACAGTATTAATCATGGTTAATTTCATTAGCATGTTTTTCATGGTTTTGGCTTGGGTTGTGGTTTTATGGTGTATTAATTTACCATATGTTTCATGGTTTTTTTATGATTTTTTTGTGGTGCATTAATCTACCATGTTTTTATGGTTAATATCAATCTGACTTTTATACTTCGACTACATATATCTATTTTTTACGGTGCATTAATGTGTCATGTTCCTTCATTTACTTACACTTATACTATACTATTATTTAGAAATGTATCATGTTATGATTATTTTTTAGGTCAAAATGTCATCAATATATTTTTTTCATTTTTGTTCTGAGATTTTAGGTGTGAGAAAATCAGGACAGAGAATTATAAGAATAGAAAAGAGAGATTTTCAAAATAGAAGAGAGAGAGAGAGAGAGAGAGATTGAGATAAATTAGGAAATATTTGGAGAGAGAAATGTTAGAAAATTAGGAGAGAGAATTATTAGGAAAATCAGGAGAGAAATATTAGGAAAGATTAGGAGAGAGATAAATTAGGAAAGATTAGGAGAGAAAATATATTAGGAAAATCTGGAGAGAGAAAGGGTGTTTTGGGGTTTATTTGAATTTCAGGATGGAATCATAAATATTCAAATCTTATAGGATGGAATCATAATGATCTTTTTTGTACAAGACCCCTAATTAACTCTCCCTTGATACATTGATAATATCAACCTAAATTAACCAATTCATTTTTGCCAATTTTATTAACTACTACATTAATGAATTGTAGCAATCACTCATTGATCGCTCTCAACCAACACTATTGTTAACTACTACATTTAGTAGTTACATTGATAATATCAACTTATATTAACCAATTCATTTTAGCCAATTGTATTAATGTTCGCTCAATCATCCATACTTATCATTGACTATTAGTTGTTAGGTTTGCAACTTATATTATGTTGATCAATTTTAAAATGGTTTGATCAATCATTTAAACTCTTAGTCGAATGACTCTGACTACAATTGATAATTGTGATTAATCGTCAATCGAGCACTACCCAATGTCAATTGCAACTATTAATCGTTAAAATATCACGTTAATCAATTGAAAAAATAAATTTAATTTCTTGCTTTGCATTTAAATCTAATTGAATAATCTACTTGTATTAAATACTTTATCTTAATTCAGTGGAAGGTCCTACTAAATTATTAAATAGTTATTACTTATTGATTTATCATCTTTCATTCAACATTTTTATTACAATTATTGTAGCTTGTGTTTAAATAAAAATTATTTTTGCAAATAATCAAAAATACTAAATGAATATCCTTTTTCACATGGTCATCATATATTTAACAATTATTTAAAGGTAAATTATTTAAAATTATTTTAATGTAATTTAGAGACTATTATTATTATTATTATTATTATTATTATTATTATTATTATTATTACTACGACGACGACGACTACTACTACTACTACTACTACTACTACCCCCATCGAACCTAGTTTTTTTTCCCACACCTCATCGCGAACCGAGGTCAATACCTTTGCCCGGATTCTTCCTCTTGTTGCTCTTTTTCCATTTGCTAGCATTTCCCTCTTGTTCAACTATGTTGGCCTTAGCTGCAAATTGATTCACAATCCTCTTTTCTCCTTACGCTTATGTTTCATTTGCTTCTTGAAATCCTTCCAGAGAGGTGGTAGTTTCCAAATGATGGAAGCCACTTGGAACGATTCACTCAAGATCATCCCTAGTATGAATTTCATGAAGTAGAACATGGAGTTCTTGGACCTGACTCATAACAGACTTCGAGTCAACCATCTTGTAATCCAAGAACCTCCCCACCACAAACTTCTTCAGTCCAGCATCTTCTGATACTTACTTTTTCTCCAAGGTACGCCGAGTTCCTTGGCAGTTTTGACCGAACAATACACATTGTATAATGCATTGTCCAATTCATTAAGAATGTAGTTGCAGCAGAGAAAGTCAGAGTTCTTCCAATCATCATATGCAATACAGACATGTGCATCCGTCTCATTCTCCGCCACAGTGGGGGCATCTTCAAATAGAAACGTAGCCAAGCGGAGAGTCGTAAGGTAGAACAACATTTTCATTTGCCACCTTTTGAACTCCATTCCGTTGAACATTTCTGGTTTTTCATAATGATTCACCGGCACCACAGCCAGAACCGGAGCAACAACAACAGAAGAAGAAACTGTAGAAGTAGGGGTAACGGGAGGAACATCTCCAGTTTTAGAGGTTTCGGTAGTCATTTCCATTACACAACAGAAGATTGACACGATAAACAATAATGAAATTAAACTAAATCAACCAGATAGATTGGTGATCAAACAAAACATATCGGTCCAAAACCACAAAGAAACTAATCTGTAGAGAACAATACATCACAGAGTAAATTACTTATAAACGCCTACCGTGTGTCAAAACAAAAATAGGCTCTGTGATGAATAATTCAAACCACGAACCCCGTAATCATAAAAAATCAAAAATAAATTACAGGATTATAACCCAATACTCAATACCAAATTTGAAATCTAGGAAAGAAGTTCAATTTTTTTTTATCCTACAAAAACCGATCACAACTTTGACCGAATGAAACCCAAAACCAAAAAATGCAAACTGACAAGTCTAAGTCTATCGGACAAAGAAGTGTCAAACACCCTCTGATAGTTTGCAATACTAAGGCCTTGTTTGATAACACAGATTCAACACTTAAAACTAAATCAATTAAGTAATAAGTCATTAAGTAGGTTTGATAACCACATTTTATGTTATTTAACAGATTAAGTACCACTTAAAATGTAGGCTAAAAAATTGATAAAAATTAAGTAGCTTTGAGCTACTTAATTCTGGCTGAATTTCTATGTGCTTACAATCAACCATCACACATCCGCCGCCGCTGTCACCACCACCACCACCATTACACCACCACCACCACCACCGCCACCACAACCACCACCATTGCACTGCCGCCACCGCCATGCCGCTACCACCACAACCACCACCATTACACCGCCACTGCCGCAATACCGCTGCCACCACAACTACCACCACCACCACTGCCACACCGCCACCACCACCACACCACAACCACCACCATTGCACCGGTGGCTACCACCACCACCACCATTGCACTGCCGTCATGCTGCTACCACCACACCGCCGCCACCACCACTGCCACACTGCCACCACCACCACAAGCACCACCACCACCACACCACAACCACCACCATTGCATCGGTGGCTACCACCAGAACCACCACCACCACCATTGCACTGCCACCATGCCGCTACCACCACACCGCCACCACCACCACTGCCACACCATCACCACCACAACTACCACCATTGCACTGCCGCCATGCCACTACCACCACCACTGCCACACCACCACCACCACCACACCACAACCACTACCATTGCATTGTCGCCATGCTGCTACCACCACAACTACCACCACCATCACTGCCACACCGCCACCACCACCACCACTATCACCGTTACCCATATACCACCACTACTATTGTCATTCCACCGCCATCACTTCACCACCACCACTAGCATTCCACTCTGCCCACCACAACCACTACCACGCCATAACCATCACACTACCACCACTACACCACCAACATTGCACCACTATTACTCTACTGCCACCACAACTCACCATCATTCCACCACCACCATTACTCCACTGCCACCGCCACCTCACCACCACCCTCACCACCTCCTAATCACCACTCCACCACTACCACAAATACATGATGACCATTAATAAAATTAAGAGACAATTAAAACCCAAAAAAAAAAAATTTTAATTCAGTGCTTAATTTGTTTTATCAAACAGCTTTTCAGCTTAAAAAATTCAGCATTCAGCTTTCAGTACTTAATTTTCAGTTTTCAACTTTCAGTTTTCAGTTTTATCAAACATAGCCTAAAGTCCAGGAATGAATTAGAACTAGGCAATGCAACAAACATTGATCACTTCAAAGAGTTTGAAAAACCGAGTCCTCAAAACAGATTTATTTTATGCCCACTAGCAAACTGAAATTGTAGTTGATAAACATGCATGATTTTAATAGAACTTCACTAGACCAAGTGAATAGATTTGCAAAATCAAAATTTCACATACTTTCCTTTGAATAGGAAGTATGATATGCAAAATCTAATTACAAATAATATCGAAAAAAATATGCTCAGTGATTAATCTCGAATTACAGGTGGTAGACAAATGTAATGGAAGAAACAAAACACACGGAAATCGAAATAACTATGAACAAGTGGTTTGATACCAAGAGTATTACAAGTAATCCACTGATCTTAGCGGAGAAACAATCGGCAAAGTAAAGACAAATAACCCACTGTTTGATTTGAAAATAAGATAAATACCCAGCGTCCATAAAACAAGACCGAAGTAATGAAACGACATTGGTTAAATACGATGATCCGACATTCCCATCATGGGTGATGGTTAGCTCTAACCGAAGTGACCTTTCATGGCTACTAAGTGTCTTCCAAAGCCAACTTTCATTATATTAAGAAAAATAAAAATGAACCATTGCAACCTTATGTACACTCATGCCCATAGTATCTCTTGCATCATGTGACACCTATTGCAATACGAAACACGTATTCAACAAACAAGTGCCAAAAGACTAAGGCCCTATAAGAACACAATGCATTCACTCGAAATACAGAAGATAGCCAAACAGATTATGGCTACCAATACTAAATTCACATATAAAACTGATTTAAAATCTCTCAATCAGTAAGAACCCAAAAGGCTTTATGCTTAAGACTACGGAATAAAATTAAACTTTATAGCCACTAAAAGAGGCTTGAAAACTAGGGCTGCTCAAAAAAACCGGTGAACGGTGAATTCGGTCCGGACCGAACCAATCCGCACGTTTTGGATTTTAACCGTGGATTAATGGTCCGGACACGGATTCAAAAAATAAAAAACTGTGACTTTGAAACCGTGGATTAACCAATCCGGACCGTGAGATTTTTATTATACATAATTAAAAAAAATATATATATATATATGTATAGATAAATAATTCTACCACTTTTGTAGCCTACTAAATTTCAAAATGATATCTGAATTTTGTGCTTGTGATTGTCTATTTAGATGTGTTTGTTAGCATGTTTAACAAGTGTAATGGTTACAATTTACAAATGGTCAAGCTCATATTTATAGCCTACTGGGTTTGGAATTCCAAAATAAATTTTGAGTTTTGTTTTTTGGCTATCTATTTTGATTCCATAATGTTCAAGTTTTGATTTGTTCAATTAATGTTTAATAAGCTTTCATTATTTCTATTCAGTGACTTTCATTATTTCTTTCCAGTGACTGCTCTTTCTCTGTTCTTCTTGATAGTTTATATTCTCATCTGCTAACTATACTACTGAAGTGTTTGTTTTAATGTTGAGCTTGGGTTTTTAAATGAGATGATGAATTTTTTTTTAGAATAAGTTGAAAATCCGTGGACAAATCCGGAACCGATCCGTGACTCGCGGATCGCATTAGAACCGAACCGTGAGACTTTTGGATCGGACACGGATTTTATTTTTAAAAAACCGTGACTCGCGGATTAGGATTGGATTCATGCCAATCCGGACCATGAGCACCCCTATTGAAAACCAAGATTGATACCCACTGTTTGGTGAACAGACTCAAACGAATTGCAAATTACCAGAATAGAAAACATCAACTTTCACTAATCGAAAAAATTTCAAGAAAGTAACACCGTAGTAAAAAAAAAAAAATATTAATTTGCTTTAAGATTGTTGGAACCGGCAGTGGTGGAGCCAGGATTTCCAGTCCGGGGGGCCATTAGCCATAGGAATTGATAGCTCTGATGCCTGCGACGAGACCAGAATTGCCCACTCATTGGTGGCATTGTGAAGAGAGGACTAACCTTCGTCCTCGATCCTCAAAAAGATCAGTTATAATAGTTGCCAAATTAGTTTAGCAACTACAAACTTGACGGCTATGTAAACATTGATAATTTGAGACACTGTAAATCAGGGACAAAGCCCGGATTCGGCCATGGGGGTGGCACCATTCAATAAGAAACTAGTTACATGTTTTATAAAAAAAAAATGAAGAAAAATTTTACTAGGAAGTCATATAATTACATATAATTAGGTTTTGTTATGGGTTTTTTTTGTGAAAAATAAATCAAGGCTTCTTCCAACTTTCTTTTGGTATTCAAATACAAGACATTACGATACTAATTTTTTTCTTGATCCCAACCAACAATGCTCTAAATTGCATTTTTTTCATTTTTTGTACAATGTATTAGATTTTTTTTGTATAGCGATAAATAAAAAGTCCGGGTAACACCTATTCGCCCCTCTCTATATTAGCACCATAGTCTGTAAAGAAATATGCAATAAAAATGTTAAACTTTGAGAAAAAGTTTAATATTCAAAGATGTCACATTTCTCTCTATTAGAAATGGCAGTAAAAATATACAAAACTTTGCACCTAGGAAGAATCGACCACAGGTGGAAAGCATGGAACAAGCAGCTCCTGCCATTTAGCCAATGCCCAATAACGTGTACAATCTTTCCTTCTTTTATTTTATAATTATTCGTTACAATTTTTTTTTTCCAAATGTGCGGGGGGCCATGGCCCACCCCAGCCCTACTGTAGATTCGCCCCTGGGAACCGGGTTACGGAAAATCTGGAAATAAACACGGAAACAAAAATAATGAATAAATAGAAACTGTCCCGAACCAATTTCAGTACACCGGAAATTGGCAATAGACGATTCGAATCGAGGCGAGTATTTAATACTCTATCCTTAAAGCAATTTTGTCTTCCACTATGGTGCTGATGGAATACTTGGGCGTCTGCTTCCCGGGATTACCCGACTTTCACCGAACGGAAGTAGCACTACAATCTGATCAGTAGGCGAGCTAGGAAACTACGCAGAATTCTCAGCACTTTCGATGCAGTAAGTGAAGAATGAATGCAATGAATTTAATGAATGAATGAGGAAGAGGAGGGTCCTATTTATAGATAAGTAGGCACCCGAATGGAGAGGTACGAACCCATTTAGAACCGTACAGACGTGACTGTTCGAAAAAAAAGCCGGAACAAGCATGCAACTGTTTGGAGTGGTACCTGGCTGAATGGCTACTATTATAGCCTGAAGAGGTGCCACCTTATACCACGTTGAAATACAAACAAAAGTGATGCAACTCTTGGTTTATAAAAGATGCAACTATTGGTTTATTAGCCTCCAATTCAAGGTTAATTCAAAGGGATTAATTAGTAATTAAAAGACAATTTCACCCACTCAAAATGTTAATCATATATCCAATGATATAATTTGGAGACAATTTCCAATTCACTCATAAATATGATTACAAAATCATATTTTTCCAACAATACTTCTTACCCGAAGGTGATGAAGAATCGAAGGCACTCAATTGGAGATTTCGTCCAGCAAAAGAGAGAGATCCCAGAGGGAGAGAGAGGGGGCTATCAATTGCTATAACATTAAAACCATTCAACACTGTCGGCAAACCTATACAGCTGTATGTGACCCACAAAGAAAAAGTTTGAGTTCAATCATGTTACCCTAAGTCAACAAAAGGTATGGCCCACGTTGAAAAAAAGGCACACAGAGATGCTATCGGAAATAGCAAAGAAGCAAAGGGGCAAAGTGGCACTTTCGTACATAGTTATCAAAGGAGGCCAAAGTAGGCAGGAAAAAAGAGGTTAAAAGATGGAATGGAAGGATTTCCTTTTTATATTGAAAGGATATAAAAGGATTGGTGAGATTATTCTGGGGCTAAAAACAACGCTGCTACATACACAACAAGTTTGGACAACAACCCCAAAACGACGTCGTTTTGGGGCTTGTTGTAAAAAAAAAAATATAAAAAAAAAAAAATTCGAAAAGTTGCCTCTCTCATCCCCTCATCTGCCTCCTCCTCTCAGATCTCCACTCCACCCCTCTCCACTACACCGGCCACCCGATCTCCGGCCTCCTTCGTCTCCGGCGTACCCCTCTCCGGTCTGCGTTGTGGGTTTTGAATTTCATGCCCCTTTTTCGTGATCTAATTGGTACCCATTTTGTTGACTCACATTTCTCATTTGGGTTTTGAGAGATGTTCGTGTTCTGTCCGGTTTGGCTGAGTCTATTTGGTGTTTTAAGGCATTTGATCATCTGTTTCTTAAGTTAGACAAGGAATTCACTCATCTGGTTTTTTGATTTCCCGTTTTTCATTTACGTTTTCATTTGTGGAATGACAGGATTTGGGTAAGTGTTTTTCCGATAAGGATTTGGGTTTAATTTGTTGGGAGAGAGAGAGACTTTGAGAAGCAAATAACAGAGTACTAAATAATATGAAGATGCCTACTATTTTCCTTCACTCTTAAGGGGTCGCCGGAGAGATGCTCACTGCAGAGAGGTACACCGGAGATGGATGTCGCCGGAGACGAGGGAGGCCAGAGATCGGGTGCCCTGTGTAGTGGAGAGGTGGAGTGGAGGAAGATGAGGGGATGAGAGAGGCAACTTTTCGATTCTGTTTTTTTTTTTTATTATTTATTTTACCAACAGGCCCCAAAACGACGTCGTTTTGGGGCTGTTGTCCAATTTGTTGTCCAATCTTGTTGTGCCTCTAGCATTTTCGGGCTAAAAATGAGATTAACCATCATAAATTTCTACTTTTCTCTTTCTTTCTTTTTTTTTAACGGAAAAAGAATGGGAAGGGGCGATCAGCGTAGCAACCTCTCATGGACATGACCATTGAGATTCCCGACCCGCTGTGGAATGTCTGGTTGAGCCATAACTAATTAGCTACTGTTTGAGTGGACATGCCGTCACCAGAGCACCACCTAAGCGACTAGTTTTCTACTTTTCTTTTGAACATTGAAGTTGAAACCCATAAATTGTGATCCGGTTAAGTCCTATTTGAACTTCTATAAAGACGTGTATTTCCACGTAGCGTAGCGTCTGTATCTCAGCCATAAATATTCGTATTAGCCATTTCTTTTTTTCTATGGTTGTTCCTCGCCAGATTAATTACAAAGACACGTATGACCGTTGTCTTTTGATGTTTCTGGGCTCCTTTGCCAAATAATCCATAGATTATTTATTGTCTTTTTTCAAATTTTTTTTTTTGTATTTGTTAGTTTTGCATCAAGATTTTGTGGTTTCTGGATTCTTCTCGACGAGTCGAATCTAACAAGTATAAAATTATAGTCAAAACTCAAATTTTTTTGAATAAAGCCAAATTAATCCAATAATCCAAGTATTTTTAGCTTTATTCAAAAAAATATTTAATTTGACCATAAATTTATACTTGTTAGGTTTGGCTCGTCGAGAGGAATCTAAAAACTAAAAAATCTTGACGCAAAACTAAAAAATGCAAAAAAAATTTGAATAAAAATAAAACCAAAAACCAAAAAACTGGAATCTGCTCACCATGTGCTTTCACGTCAACAGTTGGCAATGACCAAGACCCCATATACACGCCTACGTGTGTGAGCACAAACCAAATGAGATAAATGGCGGGCAATTATCCGATAATGATAAGGGTACCGACCCTAAGGAACCGAAAATGTACAAATGGCACACGGGGACCCACTTTTTGGTCCCACACGAGTGACAATTTTGATTGAAACGGTTGGGCTTTGGTTCGTGCACTTCCCACAGTCCGATTGAGCTGAAATTTTGTGGGGGCACTCGGAAAATGTTTTTAGAAATAATGAACGGTTCGAATCAGTCGTGTGAGACCAAAAAGTGGGTCCCCGTGTGCCATCTGTACATTTTCGGTTCCTATTCAGTCGGTACCCCTAGCAGGGTCCGGCAATTATCTCCACCTCTTTATCAAAAAAAAATAAAAAATGGCTGGCAATGACCAAGACATATATCGAATAGAAAAATAAGAACTTCATATCTTCTACTCACAACCCCCCTTCTCGTGTTCACAACCCCTCCTTCTCTAGTATTCTCTTGCTAATTGTTCACCAGGCATTTTTTTCCTTCAAGTCCTTGATTCTGTTGTCATAAGAAAGACATGGCTGAGGCATCATTGCTAATCCCTGTAATCAAGGGAATCCTGGAACTGTCGATTTCTCTAGCAAAAGATCCGATTAAGGATCAGATTAAACCGGTATGGGGTTTCAAGAAAGACCTCAAGAAGCTCTGCCAAAGGTTAGAAATCATTCAGAGTTTGTTAGAGGCTGCTGAGAACCAGAATGTAACATCAAAACCTATGCTGGCCACGTGGCTAAAGCATCTCAAGGCTGCAACTTGCGATGCTGAGAATGTGCTAGATGAATTGGCCTATGAAGATCTTCGAAGGAAGATTGAGGTAGGAAACCATATGGAGAAAAAGGTGCGTGATCTAGTCACTCTCTCTGATCCTTTATCGTTTCATTTCAAGATGGCTAACAAGGTCAATAAGATCCACAAATTGCTAGACGAAATTTGTAAAGAAGCAAATGATGTCGGTCTTAAACCAGCTGAGCAACTCATAGGTCCTATTGTTAAACCTAGGGCATTTGGGCCGACTCAACCTTTTGTAGATGATACACTAGTTGTGGGGAGGGACAATGATGTGTTGAAAGTGGTAGATATGTTACTTGACACTGATGTACAAGGTACTTTACCTGTCATTGCCATTGTAGGATTGCCCGGGCTTGGAAAGACAACTCTTGCTCAGATAGTTTACAAAGAAGCGAAAGTTTTGAATAATTTCAGTGAGAGAATGTGGATTTGTGTATCTGATGATTTCAATGTAGTAAGGTTGTTGAATGAGATGGTGCAATCTCTTACTGGAGATATATCCGAAACACCAAACATTGAAGGAGTAGTGAGAAAGCTTGGACAAAAACTGCATGGGAAAAAATACTTGCTTGTATTAGATGACATTTGGAATACGAATTCAGATTTATGGGTATACCTAAGAAATTCTTTAATAGGAATTGGTGGCGCCAAGGAAAGCAAAATTTTAGTTACTACCCGTAGTATGGAAGTCATATCAGCAATGCAAACATCCCCGTCTTGCACCTATCCGTTGAAGCTATTGTCAGAGGATGATTGTTGGACAATGTTTAGGAAAAGAGCATTTGCCAATAGAGGACCAAGTGAAATTCGAACTTTAGAGGACATTGGTCGAAGAATGGTGGCAAAGTGTAAGGGTCTTCCATTAGCCATAAACGCATTAGGAGGTTTATTGTACTTGAAACAAGATAAGCAAGAATGGGAGTCCATTGAGAATAGTGAAATATGGAGTTCCCCAGAAAATAACATGGGTATTCTACCAGTATTGAGGCTTAGTTTCGACCATTTGCCATCACCATCTTTAAAACAATGCTTTGCATATTGTTCTATTTTTCCTAAGGACAAACTCATTGAAAAGGATGAATTGATTCTACTTTGGATGGCTCAAGGATATCTTCATCCTTCTTCAAGAAGCAAGGTGGAAATGGAAGATATAGGCAAAGAGTATTTTAATACTTTACTGCGTAATTCATTACTCCAGGGAGTGCAGTTTGATGAGTATAACAATATCACAGTTTGCCAGATGCATGATCTTGTACACGATCTTGCAATCCATGTCTCAGAGGGTAGCTGCTTGACTTTGGAAGCTAATGAGGTGAATAATAAGTCTGATGTTCAACATCTGTCACTGTTTCTTCGAAAAGAAACAAAATTAAACATTTCACAAGAAAATGTTGAAAATTTGAGAACTCTTTTTTTAGCCGGTGATATTCCCCAAAACACCAAACTTTTAAACGTATTCGTGCCCTGCGTTTATCTAGGTGGGTGGAAGAGTTGCCAAATGCAATATGTAAGTCCAAACATTTGAGGTTTCTTGACCTCCATGAGTGTAATTTTGTGAAATTACCAAAAACTGTCACAAAGCTCTACAATTTGATAACACTTAAACTCCCACGGTATCCAAAAGAGCTTCCAATAGATATCCACAAATTGGTTAGCTTGAGACATTTTTTTCTTATGGATACCTATGCAAATAGGAAATTGATGCCAATGAAGATAGGCCAGTTGACATCTTTGATAACATTACCATTCTTTGTTGTGGGCGAGGACAATGGCCATAGAATTGAAGAATTGGGTAGCTTAAGCAAGCTAAGAGGTGAATTAAAGGTTTACAATCTACAGAACGTGAAAGACAAAGAGGATGCAAAGAAGGCTAAACTGTTAGAAAAATTCAACGTTGAAGAGTTGGAATTTCACTGGGACAGAGACCTTGGAGAGTCTGGTCATAATCAAGAGGATGTGTTGGAAGGACTCGAACCTCACCAGAATGTTAAGGGATTAAAACTTAAAAATTTTAGAGGAAGCAGATTGGCGTCATGGATGAAGAAAGATGCACACTGGCTTCACAATTTGGTGAAGATCCAATTAATAGAGTGCACATTATGTGAGGAAGTCCCTACACTCGGACACCTTCCAAATCTTGCGTATTTGGGAATGTGGGATTTGCATAACTTGAAGAGTATTGGTCATGAATTTTATGGGCCAGCAACAACAACCGTATTTCCAGCATTGATTGAGATCGAATTGGCAGGTATGCACCATCTAGAAGAATGGTCAGACGTATTATTATCGCCCGCTGCTGCCACGCCTCCGATGGATTTCTTCCCTCGGCTCCAGAAGTTCAAAATCAAGAGTTGCTTCAAGTTGATAACCCTTCCAGGTCCTTTTCTATCCACTCAACAATTAGTTATTAAATTGTGTCTTACTCACCACAATTACCATGAATACGAATATAGCCTGGCCCTGCACATACAGATGATGATGTGGATTGCAGAACTATTGTTATTTAGACTTCATTTGTTTGTGTCGAAGTAAAATGTTTTTTGCACAAAATTGCTTATATGCAAAACATTTTACATGTAATAAAATAATTGCATGATTTTTATTTTGCATTATTTGCTTTCACTCCATAAAATTAAGTTCTAACAAAGATTGCGTAAAATATATGATACTAGATTGGTGTTGTGTAAAGTAAAAGTTCTTGTCAAGGGCATGAGGTCCATGAAGCTAGTTCATCCTTAAGATCAAAGGACAAACTAATTTGATAATTTTTTTCCCCTTCGCAAGTCAATTTCCTCTAAAGTCAATTTCCTCTAGTGGAGATGAAACCTTTTGTTCAAAAATATTTTATTCCAAGTTTATGCAACCAAACACCCAAAACTTTGTAAAATATTTTCAGGAAAAATATATTGTGTCCAAACAAACAAAGCCCTATTAGAAGCTTTGCGAAAAAAGAAAAGAAAAGAGGGTCCCTAAATCCCTAATGCCTTAGAGCATCTCCACCTCTTCATCAAATCTTTCACCAAATTCAAATTTGAGTAAAAAATACCAAAAACCACACTCCACTCCTTCACCAAATCCTTCACCAAATTTGCTCATCACCAAATCTAGAACCAAATTTTCAAGGCTCTTTTTTGCACTTTTATTTACCCTTTTGCCATTCAATAGTGTGGATTAAATTTTCGCCGTACAATTTTAGTAAGGGTTAGAAGGAGTCATATCAAATCAAGTTTGTACTCAAATTTGAGTAAAGATTTGGGTAAAGAGAGGAGATGCTCTAAGAAGATAAAATAGTTAAGGAAAAAAATGTGAAAAAAATGAAGCGAAAATTTCATTGTGCCAAACAAGTGTAGAGAGAAATTTTACACTCTCCCTTCCTTTCTTGTCCCTTCCTGTCCTTCCCCCGTGTTCTGATTTCCAAATAGAGAGAGGTGTGGTAATAGTGGAAATGATTGCGCTGAGTTATTTGCCAAGCCAGCTACAAAACCTAGGGAAATTTCTTGAGAAGTTTGAAGTGTATATCATTGCTATAACCTGATGGGTTCAATTGATGTAACATAAACAGCGTTCAAGGGCGCCACGTCCCTTCAAAAACTTGAAATTTGGCGGTGCAATGAGTTGACGTGTTTGCCAGAAGGGCTGCTACAACCAACCCTTGTAGATATAACCATATGGGGGTGCGCAAAGTTAAGAACGCTAAATCCAACTGACGAAACAGATGCGGCATTCAACGGCTCGACATCCCTAGAAGAATGGTCAGACCTACTATCATCGCCCGTAGCTGCCACGCGTCCTACGGAGTTCTTTCCTTGGCTCCAGTCGTTACAAATCCGCAAGTGCCCCAAGTTGATAACTCTTCCAGGTCCTTTTCTATCCACTCAACAGTTAGTTATTAAATTGTGTCTTACTCACCACAATTACCATGAATATAACCTGGCCCTTCACATCCAGGTGATGTGGATTGCAAAACTATTGCTACTTTAGACTTCGTTTGTACTTCGAAGTATATAAACTGTTTTTTGCACCCAATTGGTTACATGTAAAACATTTTACATGTAATAAAATAATTGCCTGATTTTTATTTCGCATTATTTTGTTCCACTTCATAAAATTAAGTTCTAACAAAGATTGTGTAAAATATATGGTATAGGATTGTTGTTGCCTAAAGTATAAGTTCTTTTCAAGGGCCTGAGGTCCATGAAAGTTGTGACATGGGATACTAAGCTAGTTTATCCTTAAGATTGAATGATTTTTTTTTTCCTTCGCAAGTCAATTTCCTTTAGTGGAGATGAAACCTTATGTTAGAAAATATTTTATTCCAAGTTTATGCAACCAAACACCCAAAACTTTGTAAAATATTTTCACGAAATATATATTATGTTCAAACAAACAAAGCCCTTTAGAAGTTTACCAAAAAACAAAAAAATGCAATGAATCCCTAATGCCTGAGAAGATAAAAAAAGAAGATAAAAAAAATTAAGAAAAAAACTGAAGGTAAAATTTCATTGTACCAAACAAGCAAAAGTGGGAGAGAATTTTTACACTCTCCAGTCCTTTCTTTTCCCTTCCTTCCCCCGCGTTCCGATTTCCAAACAAAGAGAGGTGTGGCAATAGTGGAAAAGATTGGGCTGACCGGCTGAGTCATTTGCTAAGCCAACTACAAAACCTAGGGAAATTTCTTGAGAAGTTTGAAGTGTATATCATTGCTATAACCTGATGGGTTCTATTGATGTAACATTAAACAGCGTTCAAGGGCGCCACGTCACTTCAAACACTTGACATTTGGTCCTGCGAGGAGTTGACGTGTTTGCCAGAAGGGCTGCTACAACCAACCCTTGTAGATATAACCATACGGAGGTGCGGAAAGTTAAGAATGCTCAATCCAACTGACGAAACAGAAGCGGCATTCAACGGCTCCACATCCCTTCAACGACTTTGGATTTACGATTGCCCGGAGTTGACGTGTTTACCGAAAGGGTTGCTGCAGCCAACCCTTGCAAATTTACAACTAGAGGGCTGTCCAAAGTTAAAGACACCCAATCCAGATGAATTACGCAGCCTCACATCCCTCAAGGACCTGTGTATTAAATCATGTCCAAATTGGGGGAGTTGTTGGGAGGAGGGGCTGTTCTGCACCACCAGCCTTCGAACATTGTATATAGGTCATTTCGGAGAGGAGTATAGATATTTCCCCTGGCCCTCAACAAGTGCTGCATCACCACCATGGAGCCATTTCAGTTCCCTGACGTCTCTACGTTTATTGGGATGGCCAGAGGTCAAGTCTCTGCCTGATCAACTTGTGCACCTCCCTGCCTTGTGTCATTTATCAATTTCGGATTTCAGTGGATTGGAATCTCTGCCGAAGTGGCTGGGTAACCTTTCATCTCTTCAATATTTGCATATATTTAGGTGTCCCCTTGTTGAGAAAAGATGCGAAAAGGGAATCGGCGAAGATTGGCACAAGATTGCTCATATTCCGTCCCTGCAAATCGGTAACTTATTATTCGAATTGAACGTTCCATTGATTTCTTCTCTCTCACTCTCTCTCTCTCTCTGTCTCTCTCTCTGGAATTACGACCCAAGGGGGTGTCCTGTCCATGTGCGTGTGAAATAATCCATGGAAATTGTTATCTAACCTAATCCTTTGGTGTGATTATCGGGCTTTCAGGTGACGTTTATATAAATGATGAAGAGTGAAAGTCGCCAATCACGTAAGTTCTCACTTTTTGCGTTTTATTTTGTTTCGATATTTTCAGACTACTTATTCTTTCTTCAATGTCAATGAGTGAGGTTCTTAACTGTTTAGTTTTTGAAAATGTTTGCCAGCAAATTGTCCAGAAATGAATAAGTTTGCGATCTGAGCGCTTCTTGATTAACATCATACTTGTGACGGTAGGTCAAAGTGAAGCTTTTGATCTAATTCTTAGACTTCAGTGTCTAATCTCACAAAAATGATGCTGGAAATAATCCAAAATGGTAGAGCCAGTCTTAGGATCTGGAGATCCGTTATAATGTTAATATGTCTTCAGTTTTTTCATGAAACCAATCAATAATTTCTCAATCAGCCCTTCTAAAGTTTTTGTAGTTCGGTAACCAATAGCTCATGAACTTGGACTCTCGACAATCCATCAGTTCTAGACCTGTTATGTTCTACTACACCTCCAAAGGCATTTTGATGTGTTGCTCATAAAGGAGAGATATGACACTTTACAAAATCAATTATTAGTAGCAATGAGATGATTATCCAGTGTATTGAAAAAAAAATTGTTTTCAATTTGGGTAGGAATAATGCCAAAACTGTTTTTGATTGTACCAAAACTCCAATGCTTTACACATGAGTACAAGCATTTCATGCACCTGAGTTTTGGCACAATCAAAAACAGTTTTGGCATTAACACTATCCTTGAATTTTTCATACCTTATTTTGAACTTTCATCTACATATAGCTACAACTTTCTGTTAGCGTAGAATCCTATGGTATTGAGCCATGAACTCTATGTTCTTGTAGAGGCAGCTATATAGAGACCCGTATATTCAAATTTCATTTTTCGTTATTTAAGAACGAAAACAAATTTTAATTAAAGTTTTAATTGCGTACACATTAATGTGTTTATATATATGTTTGTATGTGTATTGGTTTACCGGAGGTTCCGGGGATGACGAAATGTGAGTTTTGGTGTTGTGGAGGTGTTTGGAGTTGAGTTGTTTCGTTCTAGGGTTTGAATCGGTGAATGGAGGTCAAATTAGAAATTTTTCCAGGTGGTACCAGTACCCACGTTTTAGTAGTACCGATACAGTTTGATCAATGGGTATTTGTTTCATTCTGTACTGATACAGCCATTTCCCTAGTACCGGTACAATCTGGAAATTTGTTTGAGAAATGGTCATTGCACTCGGTACCTGTACAACCAATTCCTTGGTACAGGTACCACTTAGTCACTGAGTTCCCCTGGTCCTAGGAGTACCAACTTTCCTTGGTATCAGTACCACCTGCAATTTTTTTGACAAATTTGTGTGCGATCTAGTCCTTTTTCTCACTTCTAAAACATGAAAAAAGCCTCAAACACTTCTCTCTAGAAATTCCACCCAAGCACTTGATTCCTACACAAACCCAAGATCCACTTGTTCTACACCTTGATTATCACTTGGATTTCGATTTTCTCACTCGGAGAGGTAAGAACCCTAACTTTCGGCTTGATTTTCTCTCTCTCCACGTGTTCTTCTATCTCCCTTTGTAAATAAATAGGTGAAATCACTCTTGTGGCTCGTTCTTTACTTGGTATAGACTCTTGATTGTGTTTCTAAATCTCGGAGGAGGGTTGTTCTTGACGGGTGGAGGTTGGATTGACTTGGTGCTTAGGGTTTTGCTTAAAACCTTACTTGGTAGGGATTTTCTTCTTCTCTCTTCATGTTTTGTGCGATGGTTAGTGTTGGAGTAAATGTTGAATCATAGTTCATGGGGGTTGATACACGTTTGCATCAAAAAGGGGATTTTGGCCAAAACCCAGGCTCTACCGGTACCACACTTTCCTAGCTACTGGTACTAGCCTGGCAAAGTTGTACGGATTTGTTATTTTACACTGTGGTTCATTGGGGCTTTTACCTTGATTAAACATGTAAACCATGATGAGGAAATGAGATTTGGTCACTCATAAAAGATTCTAGGTCCACCAATCGATAAGTGAATGCTTGGAAAGTGGTTTTAGACTCGATGGTTTTGAGACTTGGCAAATCGTTTTTGGCAATGGGGTTTACATTATAAACTAAGTTTAACCTTCTGAAAATGTTTATGTGCCCATACTTATCATCTCATATGCATATAGAGTTAGTCGAATATTTTTCCTAATGGTCGAAGGTCACCCCTTCCATTTTTTTCAGGTGCTAATCAGGATGTATAAATTATGGACATCTTTTGAGACCCCATATAGAGAGTTACCTTGTCATCTTGTAAAACCTTATTTTTGAGAGATGAAGATGTAACTCACTCATTTTGTTATTGACTTGGGAGGAATGTAATTACTTAACTATCTTTAACTTGAACCACTGAAACTGAAAAATGCAATCTTTTGGAATTCTTCGGGAATCTCTTTGACACAGGGAGAAATGACGTAGCAAGATGGTTTGTACTGAATTATATGGATTTTAATGGAAATGCATTTATTTTTATGTTGAAAATCGAGGGCGTGACAAGCTATTTCCTAATTCATGACACTTGCCAGTTTTTCCTAGACATTTATGGGTTTTGCAACAGCTAAACGTGTAACATAGAACAAAGAACACAAAACAAGTAAAGGATTGTAGTAGAGATGAAATACTCATAATAATTTACAGCTTGGCCTTGCTATTGAGCTTTTCACCAAGGTTGGCTTTTCTTCTAATTTAAGCACTACCAGTAGCTCTGATACCAATAACAAAATGAAGAAAATATAAAAGAAGGTTGGCAAGGAAAGTTGGAGAAAGAGGGAATATTATTACGGAGGAAAGTGGGAAACTTTTTTTACGTGCCTTTCATGTATGGACCATATGTCCATATATAGAAAAAGTATATACATAAAGACAAACACTAGTCAACATCTAAACCTATTCACAGGCTAATAACCTTATCTCATCTAGACTTTACAAATGTACAAAATGTAAAAAGGGGCCTAGCCCTTCTTTACAGATGTTCAAGAGTAAAAAGGGGGTTCTAGTCTCCCGTCTTCAAAAACCTGCCTCGTAGAGAATCTTCCGTACGAGTTCTGGACTCCTCTTTTCCTGAGGTCACTGCTTGCGTCAGTTTCAATAATACGACTTTTCTAGCCTTCCATCTGGTTGCGTCAGTTTCAAAAAAGGCCTCTTCACAGCGGGGCTAAAAGTGCACATATCATACCCTTCCCATATATACTTTGCTATATGAGAATCTTTTAAATTGGCATGCTCTAACTTAGAAGATATATCACATGACTCGGATGGTAATGTATTGGTTGTTATTTCAAAAACCTATGAGATATATAATATTTGAAGTCGATCTTTTAGATCCCAGGGACAAATTGCATATGAATAACTTGATGCTAGTTTCATATCATGTCTTCAATATTGGTAAAAATAAAAATAGGTAAAATGTCATTTAGAAGAAGAGGAACGAGCAAGTTTCTAATATGATGCAACGTTCTCTTGCCACACCGGTTTTTGCTATTACAGATATACCTTAACAAGTGGGCTGGGCATTGCATTTTCTTGGAAAACTTATCTATCATTGTCCTCTCCTTCTCCTTTTTCCCTTCATCTGCCTTGTGTATGGTTTATTTTTGCTGTCAATACTTAAGTAATAACCACATAATTAGGCCACAATATTTAATCACAACTCCATATGTCTTGTATCAGATCCTTGGAGAGCTTTTTTTGAACAGCAAGAATAATAGTAGATTTTAGTAACCTTTGAACAAAGTACCAAGTGTAATAGGCGGCAACACATCTAGCGAAGACACCCAAACAAAGTGGGAGATCCTCGGAGAGCTAAAACACCTTCACTAAACAAATGTCCTGCCTAGTGACTTAAATCCTTGCATTCTTCTTTATGACGCCAATTATGATTTGAAGGTACGTGCCTTTTGTCTCACTCATGTGGAAAGACATCTCTTGTTAATGCAATCACTGAGAGAAATCAAGAAATCATCTCGTACTCTACATCATGTATATCTATCTCCCTTTCTTCTTTGTTTTAGCTTTCTGAGAGGAGCTTCTTTTACCTATCCTGTTCTTTGGATTCAAAACAGATGGGAGGCTACAGCGAGGACATGATTCCAACTGTATGTATCTTCTTCAACAACAAAATCTTATTAGGCTCTCTGCATTGTCAAAGTAAGAAGTTTTAGTGGATGACTGTTTATGCCCTGAATCCAGGTTGGATTTAATATGAGAAGAGTTACAAAAGGGAATGTAACAATTAAGCTTTGGGACCTTGTAGCGCAATGGAGGTTTCACGGCATGTGGGAGCAGTACTGCCAAGGGGTCTCTGCGATATTGTAAGTTAATTTATATATCTTACTCCTCCCTCCTTCGTTTCTAGTAATATCGTCTGGTACACAGCCAACAATTAGAGTGCCTTCGAATTCAGGCGTACAGATGAAATGAGTGTTATCAATCTCCAGGACTCTCCTTTCGGACGAACTTCATTTATGAAACTAGCACATATCCCCCAGCTCATTTACAAACTAGGTCAGAAATCCTTATAGTTGTTGGACTAAAGTGCACCATCACATATTTCGTCCAAAATAACAGAATTTGTGCCACTTGCTCGTGTTTTGAGATTGATAAGGGAAACAAATGGTGTGAAACTTAAATTCCAATGCAGAATTGCAATCTTCTCAACAACCACTTTTAGATAATTCAACTATTCAAGTAGTTTTAGATTTCTAAAGTTTCCTTTATCTGTATTAACTTGTTCACTCTTCACACAAAGGCAGATACGTTGTGATGCAGCCGATAGAGACAGTGTTCCAATATCTCGAAGTGAGCTACATGACCTCTTGACAAAACCTTCCTTAAGTGGCATACCTTTGCTTGTTCTCAGTAACAAAATCAACAAGTCGGAAGCTATTTCCACACAAGCACTTATGGATCAACTGTGAGTATCGATTTTGTTTTATGGATTTCATCTATGCTTTCTCATTGCCTTTTCTCAAACATGTATTTCTTTCCTTTTTTTTGTCTGAATTGCAGAGGTCTTGAATCGATTAACGAGAGAGAAGTGTGCTGCTACATGATCTCGTGCAAAGACTGTAAACATGGACGCTGTCATTGACTGGCTTACAAAACACTCCAAGATGGTTAAATGATTCCCCGGTTAGACCTATCTTTCCTATTTGTTGGGTGCTTAAGAACAAGTCAAGGACTTCTGTTTTCGTTGATCTTCCCGGAAATTTGAATTGATTGTCAATCCTTCTGGAAGGAAGCATTACCTGGTTTTAGCTGGCATTTGTTCTGTTCTTTTTATTTAATATTTCTTCTGTTTGTATTAGAATGTTGTTGAAATGGAACCAAGACAATTCTTGGAATTTAACTCGGCAGTTTCAGTTGGGTTAGCTGGTCCTTCTTGTTTCTATTTCCTTCGAGAAGTCCCAATCTTAGTATGGGCTTGAAAAAGAACGACGACAGACATAGCTGATAGCTCAGAGACACGCGACAGGACATGGACATATCGAGGGTTTTGTTTTCTTCTTTTCAAATTAAGAAGCCCAGTTGTGTCTTTTATGATTGTGTAAATCCTGGATACTGCAATTATCCACAAATTAGTTCCATATGATTAATTGGAGACATCAGAATTACAGATTCTTGAGGATAATTTAGTATCATCTACACTTCTATTTCAGTATCTTCCACTGATATTCGCCATTAAAAAGGTACATAGCAGGAGATCGATGTTGGAAAAAGCTCTTAATTTGATGCGTCTCTGACCCTAAACGATCCATATTGACATGGTTTGGGGGGAAAGGGCACCGCGTGGTGATGGTGCTCCAACCCCACCGTTACCATGCATTGGTGTGACGCCCAAGAGTAAGTCTGTAGACTTTGCACCAATGTTGATATCGAGTGGTCTGGACTTTGCACCAATGTTGGTACAGAGGTGTCTAGACCACCATGTAGCTTTCCTAGATACACTGAAAAGCTTTCTGTTTTATAATTATAGTTGAACTTATAAGCTCTAATGTATATTGGGATTTGGTAATGATCACAGATGATCAATTCAAGGCCAGTAGTTGCAAAAGTGGTTTCAATTTAGTGTTTTTTATATCATTTTATTGGCATTCACTGTGTTAAATGTTATTTTTCTCAGTTTTACAACATAAAATTGTTTCAAAAATATATTGATTGATATCATGTGAACATGATTTTTAGCGTGATTGACAGCAAGGGATGGAGCCAGAGGGGGGCTAGTAGGGGTGGTCGCCCTTGCAAGGAAAAAAAAACTTCTAGTATTATATAGGAAAACATTTTTTTTTATGAATTATATAGGCTCACCCCTGCATGTTCAGGTTCGTTCATTATGTTTTTAAACGAACTCGAGCCGAGCTCGAACACAGTGAAAATTTGACGAGCCGAGTTCGAGCCAAGCTTGCCGAGGTTTGAGTCGAACTCGAACTTGTTCACGAGCCCTAGTGAGTAAAAAATACTAGATATTTATGCTCTCATACAAGCCTAGAACTACAAACAAATTTTTTATTTTGTACATAAAGAAGCCTAACCATATATAAAATTATAAAAACATTCTAAAATTTAAGTTTACAATACATTTATAAGTTTATACATGTACAAGTTATAAAACTTTCATTATGTATATGTGAAAGTTATACATATTCAAGGTTATATATGAAATTCTTATGAGATATACGTATATATTCTAAGTTCACGAGCCTAATCGAGCTGAATATTGTCAAGTTCAAGTTCGGCTCATTTATTAAACGAGCCTGCCTAAAATTGGGGTTCAGGTTCAGTTCGTTTAGTAACCGAATCGAACTCGAACGAGCCTTTACCGAGTCGAGCCTCGAATAGTTCACGAACGGCTCAGTTCATTTACAGCCCTCCCTGCACAGTATTTTGGGAAAAAAAAAATTCACTCCTACATAGTGAAATTCCTGGCTCCGTCCCTGTTGACAACCTCAATGAGTTCTAAGTAGTAGTAAACGTCTCCGCTCATCGAATTGACCCAAAAAAGCTCCTCAGAAAGTTCGAACTTGATGGTCTAGTCTCTCATAAGGGAGATACAAACGATCCCAATCTGTTTTCTACATCGTCATAAAGAAAAAACTTCACAAAATGAAATTGTGTGGGAAAACCATATAAAAAGATAACAAAAACTTGTTCATGTTGCGCGCGTTTAATTTAGTCCCCATTGTTACCGATTTCAAGCTATGCCACCGCATAACCTACACATATACACTACTAGTATTTTGGTTATTATGCATTTTCTGTTCTATAACTTACTCAAGATATGCCATGAATGCCGTGAACTCTATCTTCACAATGAATATTTAACCTAACAAGGTCAGTACGATTTCCTTAATTTCGTTAGGAACATTACTTTAATTTGCAAAATCCAGCTTATAGAAGCTATCAATTTCTTAACACCTGTCGTTTTCTTTGCAGGCTAAATGGTTCAAATCCAACGTTAACTTGCATTTCCATCCAAATCAGACAACGACCCACCATAAATAAATGGGCAAACTCACTTATACCCCTACATTTCTGGACTATATGTAGTTAAACCCTCTCACTCACCACATACGTGTAGGAGACAGGTTTTAGTGTAGATCTTGAAGGAATTTAGGTTTAGAGGTGTGTTTTGGTAAGAGTTGTAGAGGAGGAATGGAGGTGTAAAGCGAGAGAGAGAAGTCGTCTGAATAAGGGGAAGGGGAAAAGAGAAATTCCTCTCTCCTCTCACTCACCACATATACCTACTATAATATAATTGCACCCCACCACCTGTATTGGCTTGTGTAATGCAAAAAGGCCCAAACTTACTCATCACACTTAATAATCCCACACTTTAACATTTTAATCAATTCCTCACACTTCCCCAACTTTATTTCCAGAAAAATAATTTAAAATTACGGGTCACTACATTTATGATATTAACATGGAAGAGGAGAATACCTTTCTGTGGGTGCATGTGTATACATACAGGAGCCAATACGAGTCTTAGTTGAAGGTTTCAGATCTGGCACTCCATGCATATACAAAGAAAAATGTGGAGGTTTAATTTGGATAAAAATATGCACAATAGGTTACGAGTTATTGTTTGATCTTTTGTATATATTTTTATGAAAATTCGACTTGCACACACATCGTGTGTGCCCCAATCTCTAGTTGACATGAAAGTGTCAACCAAAAATGAGCTCGGCCTACGGAGCTTACAATCTACCCCTTTGGCACTTTCATGCCAAAACACACTAGAAAGAAAAACCTATCCCCTACGACGAATGATGGCCACCAATAAACCTACATCACAACACTCTCCTTTTTTTGTCATGGAAGAACATAGGTAGAGGTAGAGTTAGCTAATAGAAACAACATACGGCAAAATCTATGTAATGAAAATAAAGCAACATAAGCAAATGATGAAGCAAAATCCCATAAGCCCAAAAGAGACACCATCAAAAGTAAGAGCAGAAGTCATAAAGCCAAAAAAAAACAGGGCGCCATCTATTAGCCCTGAGAGTTACTCCCTCCATTCTTATTTGTTTGTCTCACTCTCTCTCTCTTGCCTTTTTTCAAATCAATTAATTAAAAAAAGCGGAAAACCCCCCAGTGTTTCCCATACTTTTCTTCCACAAAATGCCCCTTCAAAACACTTGAAATAACTTGTCTTTATAGACAACGCTTGCACCTTCCCCTAGTGTCGACTCTCAAATACTCCTACCAAAGGAAGCCTCCAATCTACAAGGTTATCTAATGGCACCCAAATTCAAAACGAATTGACCAACTGTTGCGCCTCTAAACCGAAGTAGTTCATACCTCTCCGGCTCTCCCACACCAACGCCTATCAGTTACACTGGCTTCTCCATGACCTCCTCATGACGGCCAGTAAGGTTTGCCATTGCCCTCCCCCGTAAATCCCTTCCAGCTGGAGTTGAACGATTTCACACGGTAAGCATCCCCAAAGGTGTTAAATCTTTTGTTGAGTTCTCAATCATAATGCAATTGGTTGTAGATAAAATTTGTCGCACTTAAGATGTTTGATAAATTGCTTCTCTTGGCATTGAGAACAATCCAAACATGTTTCACACATTACGTATTTTCTTTTCCTTCCTATCTGATGGTAAATCACGTTTAAGATCTCACTGTGAAGAGGATCCAACAACAGATGTTATGGTTGGTGAAATCACCCACCTAATCTAGTCCAAAAGTGTAATTCTTCACACGACATTTGTGGATGTTTGGATCGCTCCATTGTGTAGATTTCCCAGATTGCTTCTTTTGAATTGGACGGTGCATTTCGTTTCCTTAGGCTACGAATTGGATAATTTTGTAAAGAAGCAATTACATCTTGTTGAAATAGCGACACACGTCACAGTTCAAAGTGGAAATATTTCATGTTGGACAACTTTGAGACATATGTTGGCTTCCCCTTTCAGTCACCACTAGAATACCAACAAAATTTGGTATAGTTTGTCCGCAAAGGTGATGTTAAGCGACTGTAATTCAATTGCGTCTGAGACATATGTTTCTCCGATGCTTGCGCGCACCCCGGACTAATTAATATAGCCCCTCCCACAATTATTTCACACGCTTATGCTTAGGGGCGAGGTGGTTAAATTAACACATGTTGTTTGTAAATTAGTCTAACTGCCACGTGCAACGCACGTGCTCATCACTAGTATGTATAAAAGATTGCACAGAAAGTCAGAAAACAAGAAAAATTGGCCGCAAGTAAAAGGGTTTCGTCAATGAGAGGGTTATTTGAATCAAATTTTGATTGGTCAGTGACTCATATATGTAAGAAGCTTCTCACTTTGCTGAGCAGAAAATTTAAAAGAAGCTTCTCACTTCTCAATATTTTCTTTGGTCTTTGATCTTGATATCGATGCAGGAAAGCACATATGAATCCAAGAATTAAATGCTAACAAGGGCAATTTCAAACAATATACTGTAATTGCTAATTAGCCCTAAGGCTAATACAGTATTAATTTATAATTGCAATAAAAACTCTAGACAAACTACGAAGCAAATAACGGGAAGATATGCTCTCTAATTAAACCGTAAAACAAAAGATTACGAAATTTTTCGAAAATAGATAACTGGAATATAACTAGATAGCCACTAGGAAACCAAAAACTAGAAAGAAATATAATATGGCCAAAACGGACTCAACAAAAACGGACTTTCCTATAAGAAATTATTAGAATCCAAAATATTTCCTTAAACGGAAAAATTCCTCTTTTGAAAAGATAAATGACATCGAATGGCCGAAAAACATTGTTCATCATCGCCTAAAGGGCGAAGAATCATGAAAAGAAGCCCGTTTCCAATCAATCGTACAATTTCTAGACCATTTTGCCATTGTTGAGTCATGCACACACCCTACTAATGTCTTCTAGGCTGTAAATGGTCCAAATGCTTGAGAAATGCCGACGCGATCCACTCTGCATCATGAGAGCTACTAGTGGAATAAAACTGGGTTTTGGTGTTCCACTCATTACTTTAGGTGTGGAATAGACGATCAATTAATATAATGTTGGTACATCTCCCCTCATTGTCAATTAATTTTCTTTTGGATATAAAATTTCCATATATGTGGTATCTGACCAGGGCCTTCCACGCCGCATTCTAAAAAAATTTGTGGTCCACATCCGACAACCCAAGAAAAAGACTGCATGACAATGGACCCAAATATATAGAAGCTATACGTGAGAGATATCAAATGAGGCTGCACCTTAGCTAGGAGAATGTTAAGGAATACAATACATTGCTGAGATATAGAATGGGTGATCAGTTAGAATAACGTTACTAGCAGTTATGACACGCTCTATTCATTCTCAATTGGTTCTAAGTTGGATATAAATAGTTTTGAGTACGTCCGACACTTTTAAATGTGATTTAAATTTTCCATATTCGTTGAAAATTCAAGCACGGGAATCTTTGCTTCTGAAATTAGCCTCGGACATGTTTTGCGGACCCTTCGGCAAGAGTGCAATTTTGTTCACCCTCCTTAATTAAAAGAGGGTGAACAAAACATTCTCTTTTATTGGTTGAATTGGTGTGGGTCCCACCACAAAATGATGTCATGCTTACTTCTGCAATACACTTTTTGGTAAGCATGACATCACTTTGATGTAAGCATGACATCACTTAGTGGTGGGACCCACATGTTTCAACCAATAAGAGAGAGGGTTTTGTTCACCCTCTTTTAAGGAGGGTGAACAAAATTGCTCTCCTATGGCAACTGCAACAGTGGAATCAGCTGACGTAATAGAAAACAATTACCATAAATTCTAATTAGCCAAAACTTTATCTCAATAATAACATTGACACTGTCAAAGGGAAACAATCCTACACTTTGTGATATACTCCCTCCGTCCCTTTTTAAATGTGTTGCTTCGTAAATCCAACTTATTAAAAAAACATCATCATTACACCTTTCACATCAACTTTTTCACTTTCCACATCAACTTTTACCTCCACTTTCCAAAGTTATCCTTCACCCTTACCCATTAACTTTTTACCCACTAACTTTTCAAAAGGGCAAAATGATAATTCTACAAACTTTTACCCATTAACTTTTCAAAACACACACTTATTAAGGGACAACCCAAAATGGAAATGTCAACACTTAAAAAGGGAGGAGGGAGTACTATTTAGGTGATATCAGAGCGAGGCTCATTCTATTAATTTTTTTAAAAACCTTTAGTATTCCGTTTGAATCTCGAGATGACAGACCCAATAAAAAAAAAATTACATGTTGATGAGCCTAAAGAGACTACACGTGAATGCAGACCTTGATCGAATGAGGATGCATGCGAGGGGAGATATTAACGAATACTTCATAGAATATTGGTCAACGACTTCTCCACCAAATAGCTTAAGTTTTTGGGTAAGATAGAAAGTTTTTACCCGCGACATCCATAAATTAAAGCATTAGAATTTTCTTTGGAGAAAAAAGGAGAAACAGTCGACATTCTTCCTCACCTCTTGAATTCCCCAGAATTTTTTGTGTTGAGTATTTTAATGATTTACTTTTTCGTACTTCCTTCATTCCAAAATTTTAGTCCACTTTTTTACTTTTTCGATTCTCTTTTTAATTGTCTATATCTTTCAATTTATAATTTTTTTTAAGATTTCACAAAATTTGTTTAGTAAAACTAATTGAGATCTATCCAATAAGATTTCATATTGCATATATAAAGTTTTATATATTACAAGAACGTTTCTTTTATCAAGTTAGAATAGTAACATGGACTAAAATTTTGAGATGGATATGAATTCAGGTCATTAATTAGAATCGTGAACTGCGACTAAGTATATATATAACTAATTCTTATAGGTCATTGATGAATCACTTCGACTTATGGAATTAATTCTTACATATTACAAGATATAAATGTTTTTCCTCACCTCTCTCGAATAAGGACCCCTAAATGGGTTCAAAATTCAAATGAGATGAACATGTTGGGCCGTAATTTTCCCATTACGTTGGGCTAAATAACCAACAAGCCTAATAGCAGAAAGTCCACCTTTGACCCTCACCGGTCCAACAGTTCATGTTAAAAATGGGCTATCTGTCGCCGCCTGCTGGTCCTAAAAAACATGCTTGAAAAACACGTGCCAATTGAAATGCGGCTGTGAATCTGTGATATTCCATATCAATTATGTTTTTTTTTTTTTTGGCTAAGCTTCCATACCAAATTATGCACATTTCACACACAATTACACAAACGTTCACATGATGTATGGAGCAAGCGAGCACACAATCACTGATTGTACGAAAGATAAACACATCAAGACTCATACATTAGACGCTTTAGTAGTGGCGGATCAATTTTGCCTCAAATGAGAGATTATCACATAAGGAAATCTTAATTCGTATGTCACTCACTGAAAAAAAAAAATTAATTCGACGTTGACAACTATCTCGACATAATACCACACGCTCCCTTAAATGCTCCCTTAATGGCCATTTTGTTTCGAGTAATTGCTCAGTGTCTTCCAACGTCTCTACGTGATGTCTCAATATCCTCTACAAATATACATTCATGCAGGGGCGGACAGGGGGGGTGCTAGGGGGGTGTTCGGCCCCTGCACTCCCCCCAATTTTCGACATATTTTTAGTAAACTTTTAGATTTTTTTGTAAAATTACTGAAGAGTGGCCCCTCAAATTAAACAAAAATGGCGATCCTGCGTCCGCCACTGCATTCATGTGCGTTCTCCCTAAACATTTTATGGTATCTTTGTCTTTCTAGAAGTACCAAAATATCTATCATTCTTGCTAAATTATTGGTTCATTCTTCCTAGAAATTGTGATAGTATTTTTTGGCCTTTTATGACTTATTAAGATTTGAATTTTTATTTTTATTTTTTTGCAAGTGGTATTGAAACACTACCACGTATACGTATTGTCTCGTCACTCCACTATAACACATTCATCTTCGTAAAAGAAAATCGAGCTCTACTCGTCGATGCCTTGTGGCACTATATACGAGGCACTAAATAATTTTCCTTTGGAACTTTATCTATAAGAATTTAGGATTCTGAATTATGAGTGAAAAAAGGAGAAACAGTCGCCAAAAAAAAGGAGAAACAGTCGTTCTTCCTCACCTCTCTCGAACTTGTGACTCTTGAATTCGCCAAAATGTTTTGTGATGAGTATTTTAATAATTTACTTTTTCGTACTCCCTCCATCTTAAAATTTTAGTCCACTTTCACTTTTCCGATTCTCTTTTCAATTGTATATATCTTTCAATTTATTTTTTTAAGATTTCAATTTTTTTTTTTGATAAAACTAATTGAGATCTATTAAATAAGATCCATATTGCATATATAAAGTTTTATACATTACAAGTTATAAATGTTTTTTTCATCAATCTAGAATAGTAACATGGGTGGACTAAAATTTTGGGACGGAGGGAGTATAAACTCTGAATTCAGGTCATTAATTAGAATTGTGAATTAGCTGCGACTAAGTATATAGTTAATTCTTATAGGTCATTGATGAATCACTTCGACTGATGGAATTAATTCTTATATATGACAAGATATAAACTTTTTTTTTATTTTTATCAAGTTTGAATATTAACATGAACTAAAATTTTGAAACTGAGGGAGTATAAAATATATGAATTCACGTCATTAATTAGAATTGTGAAGCTGCGATTAAGTATACAACTAATTCTTATAGGTCATTGATGAATCACTTCGACTGATGGTATTGGTTATTGCCAGTTGTTTGGATATTAACAAGAGAAATTTGAGGTTAAAGAGAAATCATTTGAGCTCAACCAAAATAGCCAATAAAAAAGTACTATCTAAAGTTTAAAAAAAAAGAGGAAATATTTACGTTCGTTGAACACAATGCATTTCCCCATGCAGCGACTTTTTCCTGAAACCGTCACTGCATATGTCGGTACTAGAATGTGTGATTTTACCAATATGCTTAATCGTCTCTGTCCGGATATGTGGAGATGCCTAAACATTTACTAATTTACAACTAAAATGATATGACGTGCTTTCGTGCTTACTAGTTCAAACCTGGACCAGAGTGACAAGGAGCCCTAAATAAAAGAAGAGAATTCGCCATTGTTTTTCAGACTTCACATCAAAGTTTTGGGTTCTTTTTTTGGTAGTATGTTGTTTGGATTGTACACAAATCCTTTCTTGGCTTTTTCCCTTTTGATTATTCTTTCTCCATGGGCTGTGTTTTCTCAAAGTCTTCCACTAGAGTCTTCACATCTTCACTTCACAAGCAATGTTTCAATTTTCTCCCATTTCCAGAATATTTTGACCAAGTTGACCTTTCACTCTCCTCTAGATGCAAGAATTACCTTTAAAAAAAAAAAAAAAACTCTTGCAATTTTGAAGTCATCCATACGCATAAATGATGTGGGAAAATATTTTTCATTGGTCTTGTTTGGATAATGGGAATCAATAAAATAATTACTAGATATTTGAGAATCATAATGTGCATGGACCATTTATGAGTAATCAAACTCTGCAATAATAATTTGTACCTTTTTTTTTTTTTTTTTGGGAATGGTATCAGGTTTGTTGAAGAAACTTGACAATGAATACATCAAATCGGGAGGGAGCTAGGGAAGGGGAAACCAACCAAGGTTGATTGAAAAAAAAGATTACAAAATATAACGAAAATCACTCAAACTACAGTCACCCAAGCAAACTCAGTCTCTCAATCTCACCGCTATCATTGATAAAGAATCATGCCATGCCACCACTGCAACCCACCATAACAAAAAGATCATGCCATGCCATTGCCGCGACTCCGAACAATAATGATTTGTACTTTGTACCATGTGGGTCTTCGACAACAGTCAAATGATTCATGGGAAAAGTATTTGTAAATGAATCGCAAAATGAGGATATGCTTGGGAATTTCCTGTGGGACTTTGTTGGTCTTTAGAATTGTTATTCCAGTAAGGAGCTCTTAACTTAGTAAACTCATGTTTCCATAATCAATTGGATTTCCCAATTGGATCAGGGTAAGCACCTTTTAATAAATACTAGTATTCATGTTGATTATATATATCCTTCACTTTTTAATTAGGATCTGTGCGGACGACTAAATTTGAGGGGATGCTCTAAGAAACGAAAACATGCTAGTATAACAACGAGGGGTTGGTTCAGTGGTTGAAAGCTTGAACTTGGTAGGACAAGGCCCAGGTTCAAGTCCCCATAGCCTCTTATTGGTGCTAAAATACTCTACATGTGGTGGGATCTTAGCTTCAGTTCCGACATAAGTGCGGTGAGGTCCCCTACAGATAGTAGTGTGGTGTGACGGAGCAATACTACCTGACGGAAGTGACAGAGTACCATACATGCATGCACTTCCATTTCAAGTACCCAATGGTTTATTTATTTAATGTGGCAATGGATGTTAACATAGCTTCTTTAGTGAAATATTTTCTTATATTTCCAGTGGTTTATTTATTTAATGTGGAAAGAGAAATTAATTCATTTAACTTATTTCAATGTGAACCAAAACATCGAGTTGTGATACTACCATCAAGCCAAGTTAATTGCTCCAAAAACACGATACAAAAAATAAAGAAATAGAAAATGCTGTTTATTTTTATTTAGCTGTTAAGTGAAAACTGTGATGATGTGAGGCGGTGATTATATGGCTGAGAAACAATAGATAATTTCAAATGAAAACGTGCTGACTTGTTGAAAACATCTGAACATGTGGTTTTTTTTCCCCCACACGATACCAAAAAAGAAAAACCCAAACTTTGAGGTTTTTTCTTGATTGGGATTGCTGTGATAATCTTCTGGAAAAATGTGGTGGTGGGATTCCCTCCTCAATTGGCTCCGCAGGTAAACAACTCCTCTCCTCTTCTTGTTTTCCCAATCCCCTGCAATTCCTCTAATCTGGTTTCTCTTCTCTCTTTGTGTATTGAAAATTCCGTTGGGTATTTTTGGAGGTTGATAATGTGTAAAAGATGTATTGATATCCGATGAAAATGTCAGTGATGTTCGTATCCCGGCTAAAAGTATTAAAAATTGTATATTTTCCAAAACAAATTAGATAAAAGTCATAATTTTTTATCTCTCCGATTCATCTCGTCAAGACAATCCACTAATCTAAAAATTAAAAAAAAAATTGACACAAAATAAACGCAAAAAAAATTTAAATATATAAAAAAATCTAAAGTACACTTTTAGTTTGTTAAATTTTTTTTTCCTTATGGAAATTACTCAAACAGCCCTTGGTTAGTGGTTAATGTGTAAAACGTGAATGGATATAGGAAAAAAGTAAACAGCCCCTTAGGCAGTGGAAAATGTGTAAAATGTGAATGGACATTCGAAAAAAGTATACTGTTATCATGAAAATATATTGATAGTGAAAAGTGTATTAAATTTTGAACTTGTTTGGCACTAAATGCATATTTACAACCGCCCACCAAGCAGTGGTTAGCAAGAACATTTTTTTTTTTTTGCACGGTAAAAAAGATTTCATTAATCACTGAAAGATTACAATGATCAAGGAATTAAAAGCCTAGTCCGAGACTCAATTCTCAATTGGCGGCTGTATTGTGTGACGTCCTAGGGTTTTTTTCGGGGCAGTATTTTTCTATCTGGGCTTTGTGGCCCTTTGGGGTTGGGGTTTGGCCCATTAGGTGTGGGGCCTCAATTGGCTTCTATGCACAGCAATATCCTATTACTGTCGTGGAGATGCAAATTGTTGATTCTGTTGCTTATGTTTGCTTGAAGGCAGCAATTTCTACAGGACAAGCGAAATTGAGGCCTGAATTTTTGGTTGTTTTGTTTGTTGAAAACGGATTAGAAAATTAACCCACTTGAGAACTGTTCAACTTAAACTGAACAAAATTAGCTCTTTGGGTTTGGAGAAGTTGTATGGGTTCTTATTTATTGGTTCCTTGAGCTAGATAGAACCTGGTCTAATTGTTAAACCACTGACCTTCTGACCTTGTTGGTTTGAATACGAGGGCGGAACCGCCCTCCTTTCCGGACCAATGGACAGAGCCAAGATCTTCATTCGCGAGGGACCAAGTAGATCGTGATAAATTTTAAGCGACAAAAATACATGTTTATTATTGGAATTTCTTCTCTTTTTTGTACATGAACCTTACTAAAACATTCATTAATTTTTTTACTGTTCCCGGCTAGCTCCGTCCCTGTCCAAACCTCCATTTTTGGGCTGCTGCATATTGTAGCTGCATTGAAGAATTCATCTTTCTACCCTTCTTGTCTACTTACTTGATCATTAACTCTGCACTTTGATCACTCGTTTGCCCATCCCCGGCCTTCTAACATCTGAGTAAACTGCCTTAAGGGCATGGCATCGTGTTGGAAGTACCACTTTGAAGGGGTAATATTCGAAAAGTTTTCCTATGATTGTGAAAATTCATGAATAAGTTTGTAATGAATGTGTTCAGCAGTTGTCATTTTACAGTAGGCAGGTAAAATGTCGTATATTTTGTAATTGGTTGTCGGTTTACTGAAAGTTTGACGCTGTCAAAAAAGGAAGAACCCACTCTGAGCATGCCCTTATTTGTTGTATTAAGAACAGTTTTACTTTCTTCTGCAGAAATTTCTCTCTTTATTTTCCTTTCTTCTTATCATATCTGCATTTCAGCTTCTTCTTTAAGCAAGAAATGGAACTCTCCCTTGTGGGACTTCAAAGTGCGGGAAAGACATCTCTTGTTAATGCAATCACTGTGAGTAATCAAGAAATCATCTTGTGTACGTGCTACATCATGTATATCTATATCCCTTTCTTCTTTGTTTTAGCTTTCTGAGAGGAACTTCTTTTACCTATCCTGTTCTTTGAATTCCAAACAGACGGGAGGCTACAGCGAGGACATGATTCCAACTGTATGTATCTTGTCCAATAGCAAAAAATCATTATTAGGCTCTCTGCATTGTAAAAATAAGAAGTGTTAATGACTGTTTTTGCCGTGAATCCAGGTAGGATTTAATATGAGAAAAGTTACAAAAGGGAATGTAACAATTAAGCTTTGGGACCTTGGAGGGCAACAGAGGTTTCGCGGCATGTGGGAGCGGTACTGCCGAGGGGTCTCTGCGATATTGTAAGTCAACTCATAGATCTTACTCTTCCCTTCTTCGTATCTAGTAATATTGTCTGGTACACATCCAACAATTAGAGTGCCTTCGACTTTAGGCGTACGGATAAAATGAGTATTATTAAAAACCTTCAAATATAACTATGTGATGGCATATCAATCTCTAGGCGGAAAGTGTTTGGAACAGGAAAAAAAAACATGAAACTGTACAGGAAACGGAAGCTGACGGCTAAGATCGATTCGGTGCACTATTGTGCACAATGCACCGAGTGGATCTCACCCGTCGGCTGCCGTTTCCTCTTTTTCTTTTTCACATTTCGTATTGGGGCTCATCTCTAGGAATCTCCATTTGAACGAAGTTCATTTATGAAACTAACACATATCCCTGCAGTCATTTACAAACTAAGTCAGAAATCCTTATAGCTGGACTAAAGTGCATCGTCACATACTCCGTCCAAACTAACAGAATTCGTGCCACTTGCTTGTGTTTTGAGATTGATAAGGGAAACAAATGGTGTGAAACTTAAATTCCAATGCCAAAATGCAATCTTCTCAACAACCACGTATAGTTGATTCAAGTAGTTGTAGATTTCTAAAGTTTGCTTTACGTGTATTAACTTCTTCGCTCTTCATACAAAGGCAGATACGTTGTTGATGCAGCCGATAGAGACAGTGTTCCAATATCTCGAAGTGAGCTACATGAACTCTTGACGAAACCTTCCATAAGTGGCATACCTTTGCTTGTTCTCGGTAACAAAATTGACAAATCGGAAGCTATTTCCAAACAAGCACTGATGGATCAACTGTGAGTACTGATTTTGTTGTGTGGATTTTATTCTCATTGCCCTTGCATAATTTTCTAAGGCGTATTTTTTCCCTTATTTCGGAATTGCAGAGGTCTTGAATCAATCAGCGAGAGAGAAGTATGATGTTACATGATCTCGTGCAAAGACTCTGTAAACATAGACACCGTCATTGACTGGCTTATAAAACACTCCAAGATGGTAGACTGATTCCACGGTTAGACCTATCTTTCCTATTCGCTGATTGCTTAAGAACAGGTCAAGGACTTCTGTTTTCGTTGATCTTCCCGGAAATTTGAACTGATTGTCAATCCTTCTGGAAGGAAGCATTACCTGGTTTTAGCTGACATTTGTTTTAATGTCATATTAGAGTAGTTAAGATGGTAAGGACATTAGTTCTGTTCTTTTTATTTAACATTTCTTCTGTTTGTATTAGAATGTTGTTGAAATGGAACCAAGACAATTCTTGGAATTTAACGTGGTAGTTTCAGTTGGGTCAGCTGCTCTTTTTTGTTTCTCTTTCCTTTGAGAAGTCCCAATCTAAGTTTGTGCTTGAAAAAGAGCGACGAGCTGACGACGCACATAGCTGATAGCTCAGACGCACTACATGACACAGACATATCGATGGTTTTTGTTCTCTTCAAATTAAGACCCCAGCTGCGTTTTTAATGACAGGGTAAATCTGGATACTGCAACTATCCACAAATTAATTTGATACGATTAACTAGAGACCTCATAATTACAGATTCTTGAGGATAATTTAGTATCTTCTTAGCTATATTTCAGTATCTTCTACTGATATTGGCCATTAAAAAGCTGCATAACATGAGATTTTGGAAAAAGCTTCTAATTTGATGTGTCTCTGATCCTAAATGATCCTCATTGACATGGTTTTTGGGGAAAAGGGCACCACGCGGTGACCGTGCTCCAGCCCCACCATACCGTGCATTGGTGTGGCGCCTAATAGTGTGTGGACTCGACACCAATGTTAATATAAGAGGTGTCTAGACTACCATGTGGCTTTCCCAAAGGAGAATGTGAATAAAGATGCAAGAGCTTTTGTCAACAGACAATAGGGGATATGCAAATCTTCCACCCCCACCCCCCGAATTGTAAGTGCATAATATTCGAAAGAGGTCTGGGACATTTTTGAAAATTGAATTCCAAGGTTCTAAAGAAGTTATCACCATTAAATTTCAATCTTTATGGCGTGATTTTGATAATTTAGCCATGAAAAAAATGAGACCATTCCTAACAAAAGTGGTTGAAACCATAAATCAAATTAGAAGTTATGGATATACCATCACGGATAAGAAAATGTTGAAAAAGTATTGAGAAGCTTGCCGCCTAAATTCGATCATATTGTTGCTGCAATTGAAAAGTCAAAAAGGGAATTACCTAAAAAAAAAGGGAGGTACCAAAGATATTCTCATTGTATGCCTTTATGCTGATGATTTTATTTTCACCAGCACTAACTCGATGCTAGATGAATTCAAGAAGGCTATAACGAGAGAATAGGAAATGATAGATCTTGGTTTTAATGAAATATTTCCTTGGCATCCAACGGAAAGAAGGAGAAATTTTTATTTCCCATGAAAAATACACCAACGAATTGCTGAAAAGGTTCAAGATGTCAACATGAAAGGCATTCTCCACACCAATGGCGCAAAATGGAAAGTTACAGCTAGAAGTGGAGCTCCAAAAGTCAACCCAACATTCTATCGCAGCCTAGTTGGTTCTCTCATGTATCTCACAAATTTTTTTGGCATCGGGTATGCGAAGGAGCAAGATAACAACCCCATCGGATTTACTGAAAGTGATTGGGCAAGTTCCATTGATGATAGAAAGAGTACATCCGGCTACGTGTTTTGCATCGGATCAAAAGCTATTTCTTGGTCGTCCAAAAAGCAAAAGACTAAGACAATAGCACTCTCATCGATCGAAGCAGAATACGTCGCCGCCACTGACACTGCATGTGAAGCTGTTTGGCTTGGGAGAATTCTGAGAGATTTGCAACAACAAAAAAATGAATCCTACTCTAATCTATTGTGACAATATGTCTGCCATTGCCATGACGAAAAATCTCGTATTTCATGCCATAACAAAACATATCGAGCCATCACTTCAGAAAAAACTTGGTCGGAAGCGAAGAAACTCGATCAACTGAAGTTTGTCAATACAAACGAGAAACTTACTGACAGTTTTACCAAAGCTGTTTCATCCGAGAAGTTAGAGCAGTTTAAAACTTACTTCCGCAATCCGCATTACAAATTAAGTGGGAGTATTAGAATAAATAAGTTGTAGTAAGTCTTGTTAAGGGTGTCAGTGCATGGAAGAGATATTTTGGTAAGGTCACTGCTAGTGCTTGGTAACTAGCATCAGGATGAGGTGCAGTTAGCATATTTTTTCTCGTAAGTGATAAAGCATGGCTCCCTTGCCTTGTCATACGTTGTTCTTTATTATTGGGTAAATTGTGGCCTTATATAAGGCACTCTTGTGTGACGGTAAAAGCAGAGAAAAAAGAAAACAGAAGTAAAAGTCGTTAAGGTTTGATACAATACATGAAAACATTTCCATAAAACTCCCCCGAAAGTGAAATGTGTGGATGTGATCTAGACGAATCACATCCACACATTTCACTTTCGGGGGAGTTTTATGGGAAAGTCTTCATGTTTCATACACTTTTCCAAAGTCGTTTCCTCTCTCTCTCTCTCTCTCGCTCTCTCTCTCTCTCACTTTTTAACAATTTCTAATTTGCTTCCTTTAGCCTCATGGGTCTATCTCACAAAATTCCACTCGTTAGTCACCAAAAATTCCATAACATATTTTGCACCCAACAGAATTGGCACCTCAGAAGTACTATAGTTGGTGATTGCAACTAGTCTACTACTCCACGATTTTGATCAGCTTTACCTTTATGCCTGCTTTAGGACTTGTGATTTCTCCCACTAATAAACCCAGCCAAATCCATCCTAGTTTCGTGTTTGCTCTCTCCCCCTCAGTACAGTTTTGTTGGTTGTATTTTTCACCAGAACCAATTGTGAAGGGACGTTGTAAAGGGACGTTACAACTGTGGTCAACTCTCACTATCTCTCACTCTCTTCAAATCATTATTGTATTATTTTTCACCAGATCCATACGCTTATGTGTGCTACCACGTGACTTGGTGGGCCCCGCTCACTTATCTCAAAAAGAAAAGAAAAAAACAAACAAAAAACTGTCACTCTCTCCTTCCCCAAAACCCAACCCTTCCCACCGTCTCTTCCCACCCACCACCACCACAACCACCACATGTACGCCTCTCCGAAAAGCATTCACGGTAAATCCCTACATTCAAAATTCATAACTTCACTCGGGGAAACAAATCAAGGATAATGGAGAAAACAAGATCAATCTTTTCCAAAAAATTTCTATAAGATTTCTTCGATTCTGTGAATCTCTTGGCGAATCCGAAGATCAGATTTCCAACGGAAAAGTAAGATAATGTCATTACGGAAATATACATGTATTTAAGTAGTATCTTTTATTACTCCAGTATGGTACCAAATTTTAAAAGCTTGAAGAAGGGTGTTTTCTGGTTCGGAGAGGCGTACATGTGGTGGTTGTGTCGGTGAGTGGTAGGAAGAGACGGAAGGAATGGGTTGGGTTTTGGGAAGGAGAGAGTAACAGATCCGTATGTGAGAGTTATGTGAGCCAGAGTATGTGAGAGTATGTAGCATTATTGTAGACGGAATGTTCCTAAATAAGTATGATGTTGAAACGATGGGTTTAGCGGACAGAGAAGGGAGGAAAGGGTGAGGGCTCTTTTAGGAACCGAGGGGCGGGGGGGGTGTTGTGCGCCCCGTGACGCCGCCGCCGACATTTTTTCAACGATCGGAGACGTTCACCGCGTAGACCTCGTTGAGACTACAAGTATGCAAAAATTAACTTGATCGGATATCTTTACAAAAATGATACATGTACAACAAACTGCCTTCCAACAATGCTTCCAACACACTCACATGGTGTGGAACCCACGCACACTTCACTGGTGTGTGTGGGTTCCACACACCATGTGAAGTGTGTTGGAGACTTGTTGGAAACTTTTGTTGTACATGTATCATTGTTCTTTAAGTAGGTTATCGGAACACAAATACTTTGAAAACAAATGGAACACAAATGGACACAAACACTGGATAAAAACCATTTTTTCATGTTATTTGTGTTCCGATGAGGCACTAAAGATATCCGATCAAGTTGATTTTTGGCACACTTGTAGTATTTGACGAGGTCTACACGGTAAACGTCTCCGATCGTCAAAAAAATGCCGTCGCGGCGGCTACACGGGGCTGCACAGCACCCCCCCAGGTCCCCTGTTTTAGGGGGAAAATTTCAGGGGAGTGGTACTTCGGACCGAACAATTTTGGGTACCATGTATGTGCAAATAGCTTTTTCCGTGTCATGTGTGGAGTAATTCCCAAAAAGTGTCATTAAAAGGCAAATATTTGTCCCAAAGTCCATTTTACGGCAATTAGCCCAAAACAATAAAACAGAAAGAAAAACCTAAAACAAAAGTGTTACTAATTGACAACTAATTTCATTGATGTGTCACCGACTATGTAGCACATAGCCCTAACATGCCTTTGTATAGGCTACTGAACTTGCTAATCAAGAAAACCGAAATGAGTAATGTAAATACAAATAACAAGAAAATTTAGAAACGTACTCCCCAATCCCCAAAAAAATTAGACAAACTAGGAAACACGAATAAAAATCTAGCCTAAACAAGAAACATAATATTAAAACCTAGAAAACATGGTAACATAATATTTTCTAATATTATGCTAACAAAAAGCCAAGAGAAACCAGGAGTAGGAAACAGGACCTTGGAAGAAAACTAGGAAGCTAGGAGTCAAGAGAGACAACCTTGAGAAACCATGAAGAAAAACTAGGAAAACAAAGAATAGCCATGAATGAGAGAAGCCACAACAATATATTCGAGGTGAAATCTGAGTGCTCGTTACATGTTCTATGAGTGCCTAGCGGGCGGCCGACGAAGAATAGGATGGTAAATGTTATCCCATATCGCTCGTATAAGTCACTCAAGCTTGGTTAATAAATTCTAGAGGTTACTCAAACTATTTCCAATTGGTTTTAGGTTGAAATCCTCCAAGAAATTTAAAAAGAACAAAAAGAGAGCTATGTAAGTAAGAGAGAGAAGTGGAGTTGAGACATGCCACATATTAACTGGGACGAGACACCACATAAACCATGTTAGCAAAATCTGTCACCAATTTGACAGATTTAGATGGTAGGTGTCTAATTGACTAATGGAGCAATAGTTTATGTGTAAAATTAAAGTTTCTGAAAGTATGGGTGTCTATTAGACATTAAAGTCAAAATTTGGATTATTTTGAAAAATTTCCTTAGTAATATCCCAAGTTGCCAACTCAACCCCGATAGATATGTAATAATGATATCATAGATTTTTTTCCGCTTTTAAAAAGAGAGAAAAAGGACAAGGATGCATATGGTGTGTCTTTTTAGGGTGAGTTTCCGAATGGATTTTATCCATTCGTGCAGAGGGTTGATAAAATCTTAGATTTTTTAATGCAAAAATCTAAGATTTTATCAACTCTCCTCACGAATGGATAAAATCAAAGACTTGATTTTATCAGATTTTGATAAAATCCATTCGGAAACTCACCCTTAGTAGGAGTAAATTGAAGCATTTCTCTGTTCAGCACTTGCAACGTCCCGGATTTTCAAAAACCTCTAAGGTAAATAATATCTCGAATTTACAATTGATGGGCTCTAAAACCTCAAAAGTATATACAATGATATTAAAATCGTCTTAAATAAATAATATTCCAAAAATCTCCAAACAACAACATAATCCTCAAAATGCTCCAACTTCGGTCTCCACTATTCTGCTCCGTACCTGCCACATAAACTATGCGGGAAGTGTACAATACGAAGACAATAAAAGCACATAACGGAATCAATAAACGATATTCACAACTTTAACCGATTCCAATAAATCACCGAATCAACTTTCACGACAAATAAGTTAAGCCTCGAACCCGGCTCATCTCGTTAACATGTCAAGCACCACCAAGGTCAAAATAACTTATCAATGCCTGCAAGCCATATAAACCAATAATACTCTGATTCTCCACAGGGTAATCAATCAATCAATTATATCTCATTTAATTCCTTGGATGTAGTAGACTTGCACATGTACTAATTTGATCCATAATAATCATTAGAGTAAACATAATGCCACCATTCACAAATGTAATGCCATAAATGGAGTCAACAATAAGGTCAATGAGCACAAAAGAGTACAAATAGGGAATGATGAATAAAAATTACACCACAAACAACATGGAAGAACCAAAACTATCAAAATCTATACTAATGGCACCCCTGACCGAGGCAGACCAACAACAAGGCTGGACTAGGAACCTGTCCACGATCTGCTAGTAGAAATCCCGAGGGAAACAGGTCAAACCCTACCACTTAAGCACAAAATAAAATCGAAGAACAAACACCCGGAAAGGGGCTAATAAACCACCTACAAAAGGCGTAAACAACTAAAATAAAACAAAGAAATAAAACTGAAAATAAAACTCCAGCTGGAACAGAATGGAAAAGCACCATCGATCTTGCCTTCGAGCATTTTCCTTGAATGGAATTGACATGTTCAAAAAAAAAAAAAAGAATAAAAATTACACTGGAGATTGAGAATGTATTGTGTACTTTCGGTACCTCAAATTGTGATTGTGGTCGTTGAGTCCATCAATTCCCAATAGTCTTTCTACCATTAATTTCTATCTTATGCGGAGACATGAACTCATGAATAATTTTTCTGGTAAATACATGCTATCAACTCCATAATTTAAAAAAAAAAAAACTCCATTATTAATATACGCTACCCATCCCACCATCACATGCACATACATATCTCACATCTCACTCTCAACAGAAACTCCTCTGGTCTCTTAGACGGATTCAAAAATCCAATCGAGTTGGGACATCTTATTAATTATAATAATACAATTTTTTTCTAGGAAATGATCTTGCTAAATTAAGACATTTATTATGGACTATGAAGTTTATAATGCCTACTTTTATAAATAAAAAAAAGGACATAAAATGAGCACGCAAAATTTTTAGAGTATGATTTACATTGATATTGACAAAACTTTAGAATCACCGAGATGGTTTTATTGATGAATTTTTAAAAATATTTTTCTCCACGACAGTTAAAAATAAAGAAAGTCAAAAAATAAATCTTCAAATAACCAAATAATTTATCAATCAATAATGATAAATGAACCAGCCAACGAAAGTTTAAACACAAAATTAATTCTACATTTTTAGTTTTGAGATATATAGAAGTGTATATGCTAATATAGCGTTATATTACATAAGTATGCGAAATATATAATAGTAATTTTTTTTTTTTGAGTTTTAAGCGAGAGTCAGCAGGGACGTGCCTTCACATGACCCCTTAAATCCGTCTCTGGTCACTTCGTGCCCCGCGTGACCCCTTTAGATCCGTCCGTGGGACTCACTCTCTCGTTCATTGCTACTTCACACACATATATGTATAGGGGGAATCCCATTATATTAGCTCGATCTCTCTCCTGGTGCCGAATAAAAGAAGGAAATTTGGGAATGCAAAAAGGAGGGACACTGGGACAGTGCTTTGGGGAAAGGAAAATAAAGGGTATCCCATTATATTAGATTTATGGTAATGGGGAAGTGGCGTGGGGAACCAAAAGTATAAAGGGTGCACTCTTCCCTTTTATTTCGCCGAAAGTAGAATGAGGAAAAGATGGTGTAAGGACCAAGTTTCAGAGTTCTTTGTTTTTGGCAATTCCGTTTGACAAAACACACATTTACATCGAGTTGTAATTTTATTTTTTTTAGAGTGTCTGTTTAGGTGTGGAAAGGAATCATCTCTTTATGTAATGGTTGAGAGTGCGGTAGTATTTATTTTAGTGGTGAGTTGAGTAGGTTATTTTACTTGTTCAGAAGTTGCTCAACGACTTGCTCAAGCAACCTGTCAAGCAAATCTGCTGTTCAGAAGTTGCTCAACGACTTGCTCAAGCAACCTGTCAAGCAAATCTGATGTTCGTTAGTTGCTCGAGCAACTTGGTTCTTGCTTGAGCAACCGCTATGCGCCTATATATTCGCATCAACTAGGTTAAACGTTTTTTGAGCAGCCACACTTTATTCTCTACACTCCTACTCATCCTTAAAACACTTGTGGCGGCTAGGGTTTATGGACCTTGAAGATCTTTGAAGGCCGGATGCTTAGAATTCATCTTCAAGGGTTTTAATGCTTCAACAATCAACTTTCAGTTAGAGTTCTTTGGTGGGATTCCAAAAGTATCTAAGGAAGGCTTGTGCGATTCAAGGCGTTGGCGATCAAGATCACTGGGTGCGGTGTACGTGTGACCCGGCAGGTGATACTTAGAACGTTGTGAGGATTTACATCGTTTGGATAGGTATATCTGTAACTGCACAATGAGTATAGTGATTTTGATTCCTTCCCGTGGTTTTTTACCCATTTAGGGTTTTCCACGTATATCTCTGTGTTGTGGGTTTTGACTGCTTGCGGAATTTTCTGCTGGTTGATTTAATTAGTGATTCGCATTCATACTGTTAGGGTTTTAACAGATTTTAAGGGAACCCTGATTTTTCAGATGGGTTTGCTGTAAAGTAATAAAGTGATACAGGTAGGTGGGTAGCTGCATGTGATGTGGGGGAATTTTCTGTGCAAAAGATGGGTTTGCTTTATTAAAGGAATAAAGTGATACAGGTAGCTGGGTAGGTGCTTGTGGAGGGATTTTGAATCGAGCTCATATAGATATCCGATTGCCTCGATTCTTACGTAGACCCACTCGAAATATGATTTTGGGAAGAATGTACGGCTCGGATCGACCGGTTGAGACCCACAACAACGTCGGTGACGCCGTCAGTACGTGATCGGTGCACCACGGTCGGTGCATATAGAAGGATCCTCGTAGGCTGCAGGATGTGAAAATAAAATAGTAAAAAGGAATGTGAAAAGAAGATAAAGGGTATGGGTTTCATGTGCACACACAGCACCTATGCTAAAGTACCATATTATTACAATGTGTAAAATGCTATGTATTATTAAGTATAAACAATTAATAGTGAACAAAATAACTATGAAGTTTCACAGTTAAAATCATCTTCGGAGATAAAAAATACCTGGCATTTCAATCTATCTCCCTCAAAAGAATTTCGTCATCAAAATTTAAAATAGTGTAGCCAAAATAATTTTTAACGAAAATTTAATTAGAGTATATTACATTTGCAAAATTACTCTCAAAACTCATTTAAAGAAAATATGGGATATTACAATCTTCCAATCTTAATACAAATTTCGTTCTCGAAATTGGCAAAACAAAACAAATATATATTTTTTAAAATATATAAAACCATGCTTACGCTGCGCACTCTGATAAAACTTTTTTTTTTTATGCGCAAAAGGTAATCAAACTATATTTTCAAAATTCATTTTGAAATGAAAATAAAAATAAAAATTGGGGTTTCAAATAGTAATGGTGGTTGTGGTGGATCGGCTTTGAGGGGGAAAGGTGGA
>JADGMU010001351.1:0-54114 GCA_016920895.1 Vaccinium myrtillus | reverse complement strand
ATGGGAAAATTGAAATTTTGATTAGGTTTCGGTATTTCTTGATCTGATCTTTCGAAGTATGGACGATGACTGATATATATATCGATGCTGCCGCATTTACTTGAAGACCAAGTTTTTGTAATTTTCCTCTTTTTTGATTAAGTCAATAATAACATAAATCATTTCAAAAAAATAATAATAACATAAATTTATTTTTATTTATAAAAAAGTTTCAAACTTAAATTTATTTATGGATTCATCTAAAGTCGGTTTACGAAAATTTTCTTTGGGGTAAATCGTTATTCGCGAAAGTTTCGAATATTTATGGAAGTTTTTTCTTATTTTTGGTATAGTTTGGATGTCTATCAAAATTAAAGATATGATTTATCCAATTTACAAAAAAATTTATAGTATTTGTTTGGATTTCTTCGTTACACATTGTTACAATAAATTATTTTTTTAAGAGTATTGAAAATTAAAGATAAGATAGTGTTTGGAAGATACCAACGGTGTTTGGTTTATTTTGAATTTGAAAATTTTTGAGATAGTGTTTGGAAATTTTGAAAATTGTAGATGATTCAATGATTTCTTTTTTTGGAAGGATGGAGTAAAATTGAAGTCAAAATTAAAGATAGGATAGTGTTTGGAAGACAAACAAATTTTTATGTTTCAAAATATCGTACTTTTATAGTATTTGTTTGATGACCAAGTCTGTTAATTTTGTTTCCATTAAAGTCGGTCAATGATTTTTTTTTTTAGAGTATTGATTTAGTAGTTGTCACGCTGGGGTGAATGAGGGATTTTTTCGTTAAATTAGCTCCCGAATCACGACAGAGAGTTACCATCAGAGTGCCCATGCCTGAAGACACTTAAATCGTAGCATTTAAATTCAAAAGTGTATTAAAATAATTTAGCTACTATTGATTAAAACCGGCAAAAATCAAATGTTCTCACATAAAACATTTTATAAGCTATAAAATAAACAAAGCATCAAAATGTATGATACGACTGTTGGAAAATTGGGGTATTTTGTTCATAAAATTTTTGGCACTTTGAGCTAAAAGTAAAGTGGGACCCAATAACCTTTTGGTCGGAATGTGAACAAAATTCATTGAGGAATGAATGAGAAATTGTCTAATAAAGTGGACATGATTAATTTGGTGCAACTAATTAATCTTTGAATTAAATTTCGTGAATTGAATTGGGAATTCAATTTTATAACGATTGTGAATTCATTCTTGCAAATAAATTTAATTTGCTATTACAAAATTCAATTTTGTATTTGATTTCAATATTGAATTTTGAGGCTCCTCATAATAATGACAAAGGCTCCCCTTGAATCCTATAAATTGGCTTCTTCTTCCATTGTTTCAATACACCAACAAACAATACTCTGTCTTCTTTTACACTCGAGTTGTTCTTGTTTCTGTGTGAGAGAGTACTACATACACGGTTCGGTTCGCTGAACAATTCCGGTGAGGTGCAGCCGTTATTGTGCAACCGTCTTATCCTGAGAAATAGACGTCGAAGATACTCAAACATCCTGTGGTGAGGCGGCGATTTTGTTTTAAGGAGATCGTATAAAATACAGGATTCAGTTTGAATTTCTTTACTTATTTCAATAATTTGTTCTTGTACATTTTGTAATATCAATTCTATATCCATATTTGTTATTTTTCCCGTTATAAATAAAAAATCTCAGAATCTGTTTTTCCACAATATTTATTCCTACATTAGCCAATTTGAATTTTAGTAAAATCAGGAGGAAACAGGAAAATATAATAGACTTTTTATGCTTCTATTGAATCATTGATAGTGAAGTTGTAGACTTTCTAAGCTTCAAATTCCAATCGACTCGACACCAGGGGCGGACATGGGGTGCTAGGGGGGTGTTTGAACCCTACACTCCACCCAATTTTTTTAGACTTTTAGTATCTTCAAATTTTTGGAAACGAGGGAGTGGTGCGAAAATTAAATCTCAGGGGGTGTTTGAACCCTAAGGTTCCACTCCAATTTTCAACATATTTTTAGTATACTTATAGATTTTTGGTAAAATTACTTAAAATAAAGTGGTCGTTTTGGGAAAATTACAAATCCTGCTTTCTTGATGCTCAACTTTTTCCTTCGAGCTCCAAAGTCCAACCTACTCAACGTCTGTTAAAATATTACCTAAAGCCCTTAAAATAAAATGCCAAAATGAATTCAGTTCACATGAATCATATGTACACTTGGTGGTGGTGTGGGTATTACATGTGACGGTGGAGTTCAAAGACAAAAGGAGACATTGATTAATTCATGCAAAATCAATAAAAAACAAAGAAAAGAAAACAAATGAGGAATAAGACAAAATAGCTGGACTAGTAAATGGGTGCCATTTGCAAGGGACAACAGTAAAAAAAGACCACGTGTGGTGTGGTGGAGGCATATCTTGAATGAAAGGACTAGAATGAGAGCATTTTAAATTTTATAAATTGATGAAAGGGGAAGGGCAAGTGGTGCATTTGCAAAAATCAGTAAAAATTTCTTTGAGAATTAATTTGGTCTACAAAACCCACGATGGAGTCGAGATGGGGGTCGAAGGGCGAGTGACGGGGAAAGGACCACATGTCGGGAAAAAAAACTTTTCGTATTATATTGAAAAAACTCAATGTTGAGCTTTTTTTGAAAATTCAAACATTCGGTTTGAAATTTTCCGTCTTATTTCACTTTCTTCCTTGTAGCTTTTGGTTTGAATAGATTAAGAATGGCCGTATGTTGTATTCCTCCGGCAAATGTATTGTCTTCGTAAATCCAACTTTTTAAAGTTAAACATCATCAAAAATAAACCTTTCACATCAAACTTTTCCACTTTATACCTTTTACATCAACTTTTCCTCCACTTTAATACTTTTCACATCAACTTTTACCTGAATCATTTTCCAAAATTGTCCTCTACTTTTACCCATTCAAAGACAAAAGGAGACATTAATATTTCAAAATCAAAAAAAAAAGAAAAATGATAATAAGACAAACTTTTACCTAAATTAACTTTTTAAACCACACCACGTGTTTGGGATGGAGCATATCTTGAATGAAAGGACTAAATGCACATTTTACAAAAATTGATGAACAGTAATAGATTAAGAATGACGAATGAGAGAAAAAAAAAATGAAAGAAAAAGGGGAGTAGAGGGAACCGTAGTGGGGTGGAAAATACAGTGATGGTACTGATGGCTGGGGTGATAGGTAATAAATGGAGAATTACCGTATTATGGGTTGTTACAAAAGTATCCTCCATAGTTCAAAAAATTAGTTAAACTTCACTAATTTAATGAATGTTTACTTGTTTGTTTACTAGTTTACCAAGTGCTGCATGATTACTAAAATACCATTTTACAAAATTAGAGAATGTTCACTATTAACTGGATATTCATAATTTAGCAGAATTTTTTTAAAAGTTAAAAAAATCAAGCAACTATCTAGTCTCGAGACCTCTAAAATCCATCTCAGATTTCAAACTAAAACTTAGTGAAATCTCCCACTAATCATCATAAAATATACTATAATAATGAACTAGTGAAATCTCACTAATTATCATAAAACATATCAAACTTCCTAGAAAACCAAACTAGTGAAACCACACTATAACAAAAAATGAATTAGATTTTAAACTAAAATTAGTGAAATCTCTTAATCATCAAGATTTAGAAAACATGAAAGATAAAATTTCAGGGGGAATGAGAATTCGGAACTAGTGATACCAAATGAATATCATAAAACATAAAAACTTTGTACAAAATAAACTCCATAAATCTAATGACATCTCTTCATCAAACTTTTAACTAGTCAACCACCCTAGCTAACAAAACATGAAACCACCCTAGCCAACAAATCTAATGACATTTATAGAATCTTCATTTTTTTCCTCTTTTTGATAACCAAGTCTCGGGGCCAGGTTTACGCACGTCGACTATTTTTGGGGTCCTAAAAACGACGGTGTAAAATCTTTCTTCATTTCTTCTTCCCCGGTAAAAGTAAATGACGAGTGTCATCTGCATCTAATCAGCAATTACGGGGTCTTTGACCGCGAATTATCAGTGCAAATTTCAATTGTAGAAAGGTATATCAAGTATTTCAGTTCTCTTTGATGAACTGCATTTCTGGGTCAAATTTCTTAACTTCAAGTAATGAAAAATCAAAGACATTTCCAAGTCCAAATACTTCTGTAACATAAAGCCTCCTGCATGCCAGTTGGGTGTAATTTCAATAATCTACTTTATCATCGTCAATAATCTCCATTTTCCAATCAAGTATTATACAATATGGAAAAGCACTATCATTTTCTCAAAGAACAACTGATCAGCTAAACCCATGTAATAGATGACAATGGATGCTAGGGACGGACACAGGACTCGAGTGTGGGTTGGGCGAACACAGAACACTACAAAAGAAATTTATTGAGCGGACGAACCTCTTTGCCTCTTCAGTTGTCAAGAAAGTATGGGAAATGGGAAATGATGGAAAAATCAACTTTCTCATAACTCTTGGGATGTTCAGTTACCAAGAAAATAATGGGACCCACAAAAATAATTTTCCCACTATGACTCACTTTCCCTCAAAATGCATCCTGCAAAAAGGAAGAAATTCTGGGTCGTGGTAAAGTTTGCTCCCCGCCAATTACACTTTCCTAGAAAAATCCTTTATTAAGTGAACACTCGTAGGAGAGGAAAGTAAAATTTCTCTTTCCTTTACTTTATTTCATTTTTCCTTTACTTCACTTCATTTCACTTTTCTCAGGATTAACTTTCTCGCGTAACATTCTTGGCAAATGAACTGAGCCCTATAGTTGTAAAATTTTTGAAAATTTTATTACAGTACTTTATATTTATTAAAAAAATTTGAAAATTGGGTAGGGAAGTCGCCCCGACCAGCTAATCCGGTCTTGCGTACATCCTTGACGGATGCCAATTTTTCAAGTGATTATTTAACCCCAACTCCCTGAAACTAGTCTCCATGCCCAATATTGCTTCACTCTGTTTCATGTATTTTGGTGTTTCCTTTGTTCCTTTCATCCTCAATCATATATTTAGAAGTACATAGTGAAAACCAAATCAAAGACACAAAACTGGAATATTTAGTTCAAGAATTCAAGCACCACCAGAAGGTATTAACAAGCAGTTGGCAACGTACCAAAATCAATCACTACAATTCCAGAACCAAATCGCGAAACTAGGTGGGTGAACAAAATTGCAACAGAAAACATGATTATGACATGATCAATCAAGCACAACCAGTTTCTTATACTCCTCACCAGAAATGGCCACTTCCATGACAGACTCAGGATTAAAAAAACCCTGTCCTGACTAGAAATGGCCACTTCCATGACAGGCTCTGGATTCAAAGGACCACTCTCCTGACCAGAAATGGCCACTTCCATGACAGGCTCAGGATTAAAAAAAACGCTCTCCTCCAAGAACACAGTCATCATATTCTTGGAAAACCCGCTCACAAGCGCCACCCCTTTCTGGTTCCCAGGCACCGGAGTCGCCGTCGAGTCCCTCAGATTCCAAAACACAACCTCCGGTACACACGACCCGTACCCTCTCTCCCCAAACTTCCTCACAATCGCCTGGTAATCCGTCTCCCAAGGTCTACTCGACGCCTGATCAAACTCCATGTCACTAAACACAAACAACCTCTTGATCATCTGTTCTTCGGTTAATTTCCCATTGACAGCCACTTCCAGTATCAAATCAAACACCTTCTGGAAATCAGTATTCATACCCATCTGCATTCTCCTCACAAACGCTGTCTTTGACCTCAAATTGTCACCTAAAACCATCTGAAGGGTTGGGTTATGACTGAACGTAATCAGCTTCCCTTTCCATGGCTCTTCACTCAATTCCGAAACCAAAACCCCAAGCGCCACCGAAACCTCCATTGGTATCCCCATCATACTACCCGAAACGTCGCAAATCGCCAAACAATTCTTCATCTTCACCTTCTTTGACAAATCATCCACCATCCTCTTCCACTGAAGCTCGGCCACCACTCCCCTGTCCCGGTCATTCAACGACGCTATGATCTCGTGCGGCAACAATGCCCCGGCCGCAATCGTCGCCTTTCCTGCCATCACTTTCTCCAAATACTCCTCAAACCGTTCCTTATCATGCTTTAAAAACTTGTCTTTATAAAATTTCATTGCCACTGAGGCAATCCTATTGTACCGAATCGAATTCCACTGATTGGCCCCAATATAAACCTCGGGTAATTCTAGGGCTTTTCGCAGCGGTACGAGGATATCCTTACGTAATCGGTCACGAACGCGAAAAGCGTAGTGAGCATCCGCAATTCCGTCATATTCTTTGTATAATTTGCGGGGGAAAACCTTTTTCGCGACACTTTCACAAAGCAGCGTCGCTTTATCAAACGAGGAGTCAAGAGAAGGGCACCATTTCGCAGCGAGGCTGATTCTCTTCAACCGGTTGGAATTGAAGTTTTGGATGTCAGATTTGAGATGATCGGCAAAGAGATCAGAGATTCGGTCGTAGAGGAACTTGTAATCCGGATCGCTGTTGTAGCGTTCGACGGCCTTTTTGGCGGCGGCAATCTTTTTCTCTTCTCTTGATTCCCTAGCAGCCGCCTCCTCGATCTCCACCCTCTTCGACGCCACCAAAACCCCAGCCTCCTCTGTCAATTTTCGCTCAAACGGCGTGGATTTCACCTCCTTCTGTATCAAACCCCTGCTAGGAATCAACAGAATTTTTGGTCAGTGGAGTCAAAAATTAGATCCATAATTCCATATGCAAAATATATAGTAATTTTTTCATAAGCAATGCTACGGTTATTTCTCTCATAATCCGATACACATTAGTCTCACAAGTGGGACACACATTGTCAAGGTACTGATCTTTGCCCATATGTGTTTGTAGCATTTCTGGTTCTCTATATATTAACCCTAATTAAAAACCTAAACTAAACGGAAATTTCATAAAATCAAGGTGCTAAAATGGAAAATCTCATAAAATCTTACGGGAAGCAAGGCTTAAGTATTTCAAAGTTGTTCCAAAACTTATGAAATTCTAAAAACAATGCATAATATTATCAACTCTCAAAAACATAAACCGAGAAATCAAAGTGGGTGGAGTGAATTACCTTCTTCCTTCTCTCTTCATCAATGCCGCCAACTTCCTCTCTGTCCACGCTCTCTTCGCCTCTCGCCGGACCTCAGGCCCTTCTAGAATCCTATACAGAATCTCCGGCAAATCTTTAAAGTACCCGAATTCAGCCAACGGTCCCACATTACACGCCAGTGTTTTCGGGTGGTTTTTATGAAGCCATAGCGCCGCCGTGTAATACCCTTCCTTGTCAGATTTCCCAGTCCCTCTTACACCTCTTAGGTTACACACCAGTTTAAGTGTGGTCAGAGGGTTGTGATCCCACGCTGATTTCAAACGCAGGGTTAGGGTTTCAGGAGGGTGTCGGGTACCACGTGGGAGAAGAAGTCGAGGCACGGGTTTCGGTGGAGAGGAAGGTGGGGAGCCATTTTCGGTGAATGTCGTCGGTGGGAGGGGGTGGGGCGATGGTAGCGTTTGTTTTCTTGAATCGCAAAGAAATTTTATTAATCAAAGAAACCAGAGTTACAATGATTAAATGGAACCAAGACAACCGCATCACGCATGAGATCATCCCAATTAGGTCGACGAAAGGATTGCCGGTTGCTGCCGAGGTGGCGGTGGTGGTCGTGGGTTGGCGATAGATTTCTGGTGGGCCGAGGAGAGCCATCTCTATTTATTGTTTAGGGTTTTGGTATTTCTTGATCTGATCTTTAAAACTGGGGACGATGACTGATATATATAGATGCCATATAGGACTTTATTTGGTGACCAAGTTTTTGTAATTTTCCTCTTTCTTGATAAAGTCAATAATAACCAAAATTTGTTTATTTGTCAAAAGAAATCTTAATTTAATTATTTATGGATTCATTTAAAGTCGGTTTACGTTTTCTTTAGGGTAAATCGGTTTGTTTTCTCATCAAAAGCAAAAGTTTCGGATATTTATGGAAGATTTTCTGATTTTTGGTATAGTTTCCTTCCGCTCTATATCTCTTGTCCACTTTTAATATTCATAAAATCTCAAAAAATTGTTCATATTTTCTAATTTATATTGTTATATATTTTTCATTCAATTATAGTTTTTCATGAAAGAGAGTTACTAATATAAAATTACTCGTTTAAATGTAAATTATGCCGCTAATATGCCGCTAGTTTTTATAGTTGAAATTTAATTTTTCAGAGGAAATTGAAACTAAATATACAAAGGATTTTTATTGGCGGTAAGCATTTAAAATTAAACTAGAAATTAAGATGAGATTCACATCTACTTTCCCGGGTTGGAAGGGATAAATAAGTTGAAATTCCAATATGTGTTTGATTCTTCCACTAAAAAAAAGCAAAAATCTCTCCCTTTATCCGCCTTCCAAAAGTCGGTCATTTTAATTTCAGATCCACAATCCATGCACGAGTAATTATTCCGTAGTCCGAGAGCACCCTCACGAGATGTTACGTGAAGTCCATACATGAGAATGTGTGATTGTAAAGTGGTACGGAACACAACGCGTCGATGCTTCTACATAACACAACGCGGCGATGCTTCCGGACAATTGAATAACGTCACCCCATGCATACCATTTTTGCATGTTTCTTGTTTGCTTAATTGGATTGAGTACTCAAGGTTAGAAAATTCAATTCGTGTCAAGACCAAAAGTCGATCTGGATTCAATTCAATTTGTGAGTCGCGGATCTGTTACGATTTTATTCACGGATTATATTTCATAAATAAATAAGCAGCTAGCAAGCGAAAAAAAAATTTCAAAGATTACCTTAACTATTACAGATTCAAGGTATATTGTATCAATGGCGGCTCTAGAAATTTTGAACAGGGTATTCAAAAATTACCTTAACTCTACTAGCTCTATTAACTAGCTACATATACACTTTTTTTTTATGTTAGTTGTAATAATGAGACCAAATAATATGAAAATATGTAAGATATATGTCATAATTGCATGTTCTCAGCGAATTCTATTTTTTGGGCTAAGCAAAATTAAACCGACACATAATAGTTTTTATTAGAGGTGACTATTTTCAACCAATTCCATTAACCCGCCCATACCCGCCTACTTATAACCCAACCCAACCATAGGCGGCTCTATGCATGTTGTAGCCTATAGGTAAGGGTGCACACTGTCCGGATTGGACCGGTTCTCTTGAAATCTAGTTACTGGACCATTCCAATCGGTTCTAGAAAATTAAGAACCAAAACCTAACCAATAAATGCATGTGTAGAACTTGTCCAGATCTAAACCTCAAGACCGGACCAGTTTTGGTTCAGTTGCGGTTCTACCCGATTAGCATTGGAACATTTTTTCACAACACATGAACTCAAAAGATTATTTAAAAGGTGGAGCACCAAACAACTCATAAAATACTTATGAGATTTTATAAGATTCGAAACTAAATAGGGTCCACATGATACACAAAGTACTTGATAATCTACCATCAATAAAACGACGACTCTTAAAATTGATGAAAACAACCAATAAAGTAGCTTAACAAAGAATGGAATAGTCTAAAAACGAGAAAATAAATCCAGTAGCATGTCTTACTAGGAAATTAAAATTAAAAATTAGGTATTAATAGGGTAAAATAGTTAAATAGACATTAAAAAAATCTACCTTACTAGGGGAAAAAATAATATTAACTTATCAAATCAAGATACATAATTATGTACATGTAAAATGTGTGTCTGTGTGTGTATATATTATAGGGCCCGGTTCGGTTCTAACAGTGGTTCTTCAATTGAGAACCAGTAACCGAACCATAGTTATCAGTTCTTATTTTTTCAGAACCATATCCAGACTAATGAACCGCGCGCATAACCTAACCAAATAGAACGGTTCGATCCGGTTCGGGTCAGTTTAGCGGTTATATTAGTTTTCTTGTACAGCCGTAGTTGTAGGGTGGTCACATGAACACCCTACATAATTTTTTTTGTTAGAATACATGTCAGATTTTCATTTTTATTTCTCTTTAGTCCTTTTTTGAACACCCAACCCAAAAGTTGTTAAACACATTAAGTCCCTAACCATAAAAATTAGAACACACAATTTTAAAAAAATTGAACACCTAGCTAGCTCAAAAAATCAACCCACAATCGATCTTATATAAACAACTAAATTAAAGCTTATAGGATGCTTCATAACTTCCCATAATTGGTCAATTGAACATTATGAAATCTTTTATTTTTTTTATATAACATGTAATTTTATCTGGGGTTTTGTTTGAACTCTTAGTCTTTTACCATGAACACTCGTCAAATCAAGTAATTCAGAATTAGATATCTAACACATTATTTCAAAACAAAGTATACTCCCTTAGTGACAAACAATGGAGAGAGCAAAAAGTAGCTATTGATATTGTGATTCGGCTTCTCTATAAACAACAATCAACTCTATATATCTAAAAAAAAAAATTGCCGATAAAAAAAAAAACTCTATATATCTAAAAAAAATTAAGAGGATATGTCCAAAAAGATCCGTGCGTGCATATTTGCCCCACAATTTCCTATAGAAAAAATCTAATTTTTTATGAGTCGGTCCATTTTTTTTTTATAACCGAGGAACAACCCTACAATAGGCCACTAATTGGACCCACTGCACGACCCAAACCTCGGAGGGAGCTGACGCAACCCACACCAATCACGGCCCCCGCTTAGCACAGGTACTCACCCTGTGGGAATCGAACACCTGACCAAAGGGACTACCCCTAAAGTCAGACACTCGCCCTAACCACTGGGGCAACCCCTGGGTGTATAGTCGGTCCATTTTTGCTTGGTCCAAAATATAAAAATCGCCCAAGATCATGCAAAAGGGACATCTTATGTATTTTCATACTATTTGATCGCTTTATTCAGACTATTAGTATATGAAAATTCGTGTATATTGTTAGTTATACTAGTAACGTCAAGATAATTCTTGAACACCCTGGTAAACATTCCTGCAGCCGCCACTGAACCCAACTCGCCCATATTGTATTATGGGTTAAAACGGGTCCAGACCAAATTAACCCATATTTACAGGAGTTTAGATGGGTTGAAATTGGGTTCAATATGGGTTTGTCTAAAAAATAAAAGGACATCGTGAAGTCCCTAATGATCCTAGGAAATACGAGCAAGGGGTCCCTGTAGTGCAGCAAATGCACTACATGCACGGTGCAATGCGCATCATCCGGCCGTCCATTTCAACAATGGACGGCTCGGATTTAATCCAAACAGCCGACGGTCGGATTTAATTCATTGCTCGGATTTAATTCATTGCTCGGATTAAATCTGAAGTGTCCATTGTCGAAATCGACGGTCGAGTTGTTTGTTGCTCAGAGGGATGACCCAGATTTTATCTTGTATGCATGACAACGAACAGTTCGGATGCAAAGGTGCTGAGGTGAAATCTGGACTGTCCATCCAAGCAAGGGACGGCTTGGATGGTGCACAACACCTGATGTGCATCCCATTCACAACATCAACCCATGTCCGGATCCCACGGCCAACCCCCGTACTTTGTTTCGCCAAAGTCACATTTCTTTCTCTCCCGATTTTACCTACCTGTTAGTGGTTCTTTTACTTCTTTGCAACAAAATAATTGAGTGCGAGCGTGCCAGAGAGAGTTTCAATCTCCTCCCTCAGATTAACTTTGGAAAAAACCAAATCTAATCAGGCGATTGTGTTTTTAATGGTCCAATTACCTCAATTAAGAGGATTTTTTTTAATTAAGTGAAGAAATTAATGCAAACCAAAACACTTAGGAAATTAAAGAACAACAAAGAAACAAGATACTTCGATTAATAAACCAAAAATAAACTTACTTCGAAATTGCCTTCAACTTCAAATACAAGGTAACGAGAACTTCGAACAGATGATTGTTACAAGAACAACCGAGAATAATCCTAACTACTTCCTAATCTACTTCCTAATCTACTTCGAAACTGAGTTCGAAATCCTAAACTACTTGCCAATGAACAAACCAAGCATCATTTTGTTTGATAGCTGTTTGTTGAAGATTTGTCCGGGCTTTCGAACTCTTCAATCTCTTCTATTTATAGACACTGCTTGTTGGTTGAACTTCCCGCTCAATGATTTTGAACTTGGCTTGCTTCGAACTCCAACTTTCACAATTTGAACTGGCAGTTTCTTCCCTCCTCCACATCTAAATTTGAATTCCTTTAATCTTCTCCCATAAGTTTTAGTTTGAATCTGCACAATTATTTAAGACTAGAAGTTGAGCACATGCAATGCATGTGCAAGTCAAACTTTGATATAAAAAATCATATGAGGGAGATAAGATCAGAAAAAATTATCAAATTAGACTTGCAAACACACCAAGCGTGCCCCTCTAGTTTCTATAAACATATTTTGTGAGGTCATGTACGTAGTGACGGAAATAAGGGTGGGCTATTGGGGGCCTTGGCCCCTGCCCAATTGAAAATTTTCACTGTTTATTTATTTATTTTTATGTTAGATTTTCACCTGACTAAAATGAGATTCAATTAGGACACGTAAATCAATACTTGTTTCACATGCCATAAGTGTGACAGTGACACCGTCTGGTGTATATGGGCATCACAAAATAATGAGGGATTCGTGTGCTACTGTATTTGAATTTGTGAACGAAACTCAACCTCAATAGCTACTCTGATTTTGTTGTCAACTCGTCATCTATACAGTGGACTTGGTTTTTATGTACTTCATCAGTTCCTGTACTACTCCACACACACACAATACAAATGTGGAGTAAGATAAAAGTTGAAGTGTTATGATGGAGTGGAACCAATTCTTAACTGCTGGATTCAAACCTCAATAAACGGCATTAGGTGCATCCTACACATAGGGACGATCCGAATTCATTCTTTATTGCACCAAATTCAACAACCTTCCACCATCTAAGGTGTAACGCCCCCAAAATTTGGGCACGTTAAATAAAATTACAGACCAAAATAAAGTTTAATCCCAAACTTTAATACAAATAATAATGTCTGCCAACACTATATAAATAATAACCGGGGTGGTTCTAGGTCTTCGTCTATCCCTGCGCCGGGTCATTCCCCACTCCGGCAGCACCTCCTGTTCCATAGGACTGGGCTCCACAGTACTGTTCCTGTCCATTTAGATAGTCTGACATAATACGTCCGAGTCGCACAAGCAACATCATGGTATTATGCCAGGGTTACACGAAATGCAACACCGTGAGTAAAGCCCAGTAGTTCACTACACTACACGTCTAAGTAGCAATTCTAGAACAATAAGCTCATAAACATCATAAACAACTTGTGAACAGTAAATCATGCAATAAATCATGCGTGTCAATGCGGATCAGAGTAAACATGCGCAGATAACAACATCTCGTAACAGTGTCTCGAACTGTGTCACATGTCAATTCGTCAAAACAATTTCTCGTTCGGTTTCTCAAACTTAACTCATTATAAATCCGTTTTCTCAAAAATCAACCATTTTCTCATAATCAATCATAAATCTCAAATCGGTGCCTCTCGCGGCAATTTAATCAAATTTCAATATCTGCCAAAGCTCCCATCACTCCGAAAGTTATTGGTCCGTTTACGCCTCCTTTCAGCTGACGGTTACCAATCTTTCCGCTCGAGGTTTCGGTTATCGTGCATCACCGAACTTAACGACTGTTGCACGGTCCGACCACCCGCGACTCACACACGACACAGTCCCCGCCGTCTTGCATCACCGAACTTAATGTACTGTTTGCAAGTCCGTTCACCGTGTTGTACAAGCTTAGCCCAACGTCCTAGTTCTCTCCGCGAATCGGAGGTGGCGCTTTCGCTGCACTACCGCAATCAATACCATTCCTCCAAATTCTCTCCGCGAATTTGAGGTGGCAACCAAACAACAAATCACATCTCATTTCATTTCATTTCCCGAAAATCTCATTTCATTTCACAAAAATTTCATTTCTCAATTCAAAACTCATTTCATTCTCATCTCTATTTTCTTATTAACCGATATTCAATTTCGCGTCCACGGTGACAAAACGTATCGCGTACGTGCTTCGGTGTCACATGCTCAAAATAATGCTCATGCAATAATCCATGATTTTCTCCAAAAATCATATTCTTCCAAACATACATTTCTCACATAAAATCATGTAATGAAATATTTCATCTCTCTAAAATAAATTGTTTCCTCTAGAAACTTTTCCCACATAAAATCATACACCTCAATATACCAACTTTCCCAAAAATACTATTTTCCAAATCACCCAAATAAAATTATATTTCTCATCCAAAAATCCCACTTCTTTCTTGTCCTCTTTCAAAACCATTTTATTTCTCTCAAAGAAATAAAACAAACAACTTGCTCTTTCTAAAAAAAAAAATCAAACACAACTCTTTTTCTAGAAAATCCCTTGTCATAAATTAACTCTACTAATTTATGAACTCTCTAAAAACATTTAATCTTTCTAAAAATATACTCTTTATATTTCTAGAAAAACTCTCTCTTTTAATAAACTCCAAATAAAACATATTTTCCTCTATCTAGGAAAATCATAATTTTCTTTCTAGAAAAGCCAACCAAGTAAACTCACAATTATTTTGGTAAAATCTTTCTAGATATCAACCAAGGAAAACCTCTCTTCATATTTTCTAAATACAACTCCATACTTTCTTATAAAAAATAATCAATAACAACTCTTTCAAACTAAAACAATTTCATAAATAAGATACTCCACTTATTTAAGAACAATACTTTAAACAATCAATTAGTGAGCTAATCAACCAAGATTAACTAATTTTCCCAAGAAATAATCATACAAGAACTTGTCTAAGAAAATACATCTTCTAATTAACTTCTAATCACCTTTAATTTCACTAATCCACTTCTAATTTCATGAAGAACTAAATTAATTAGAACCTCATAAACATTCTTGTTCATCTTTGCACAAGAAAAACCACTTTCCAAATTACTAAGAAAACATGCTTAGTAATAAACACATGCATAAATTAACTTAATCAACTCTAAAATCATGCTTAGAAAAGTAGTAAGAACAACTTATTATAGCTAGAATTTACTAATTAGATGAGTAGTTTAGTAAACTACCTTAGTTTCCGGGTGTAAACCGGAAGCCGAAAAGCTTATCCTTGGTGAAGAAAACTCTTAAACCAACTAGATTACACACTAATTAGCCAAGTAAGTGGCTAATTAGAACTAATTTAGGGTGGCTAGAAAGGTGGTAGAATAATTAGTTTGTAGGGAATCTAGGAGACAAACTAATAAGGAAAGACAAAGGTGGGCCAAATGAACCAAGTATGGGCTATTTATAGGCAAGAGTGACCTCTCTCTCCCTCTTGGAAATTTCGGTGGTGCCCTCCCTCTCTCTACCGAAAATTTAAGGTGTGGGGAGGTGAATGGGCATTAAACTTGCACATGGGAGGTACAAAGGTGGCTAGTCTAGGTGTAGATAGGTATCTAGGTAGGAATCTAGGTACTTTAGGCTAGATTCTTGCTAGGATGAACCAAAATAGGGTAAATACAATGTAGCCACGGTGGGGAAAATAACGCGTTCCGCTGTGTAGGTTTTCGCGTGGTCACCTTTTTGTTACGGGGTGTTTTTAGGAACCAAAATCACCCAATATGCATGTGAATGCCTTAATAGGCTAAGGGTAGCCCTAAATAGCTACTACTAGGTGGGAATATTCCCTCCTTAATTTAAGGAAGTTTGTCCCCTAGATACTTGGGAGCCAAGGCCTAGCTAGGGTAGGCTAGGTTGTGTAGTTTGTGCTCAAATGCATGTATTGTGTGGGTATGAGTAGGTTGCTCCAAAAATAGCAAGGCTTTTTCTAACTAGTTTTGGGTACAAAACCTAGGCTTAGGAAACTTCCTTCAATTGCCCATTACTTGTGCAAGTGAACTTGCATTAAAATCATGCATGTGCAAGTGTACTAATTCATGCACACACCCCACTCTCTCTCTCTCTCTCTCTACCGAGCTCTCTCTCTCTCTCTCTCTCTCTCTCGGCATCTCTCTCTCTCTCTCCGAGGCTCTCTCTCTCTCTCTCTCTAACTTGGTCAATATACCAAGTTCCAATGTGTGGAAGAAAGACTAGACAATGACGCACTTTGGTAGATGGAGTGAAGTAATGGTGTTAGCTGGGTGGGTTTCGGGTATTAAGCTCGGCCCCCGGGTGCTACGGTAGTGTAACGGATGTGTTACTCGGTCTCGTACTTGCGTAGACATGGCTAGAATTTCCTTTAATCGACTTAAAAGAATAAAATAATATTTTAATAGGAAAATAATCCAATAAACCGAAAATTAAAAATAAATAATTAAATTATTAAACGAAATTTTTATTTACGAAAATCCGGGTCGTTACATAAGGAGTCCTGTAAACAATCTGAGGGCATTACAGGAAGCAAAAACATTTGATTCTCAAGCTTCAAAGCGGATCCTAATGTGTATTTGTGCACATTAAAAATAGACATCACAGAATATAATGCTCATGATGCCTTAGTACTGTGCAAAGTAAACTGTAACTTGACCAAACTCCTTGCAAAATCAGAAGTAAAGCATTTGCACCAATGAAACTACACAATATAAAATTAAAATCAAGAAATGAAAATATACATTTTCAACTCCACTTAATATTAAAGAATTAAATAACTCCACATTTTTTCCTTTTTAGGTTTGTTTTCAACAATTAGGGTTTGTTAAGAGCACCTAGATGTTCTATGTGGTATTTGGTACTACTGTTTAGACATTTAAATGTTTTAGATTCTTGAACCTTGAATTATAAAAAAAAATGTTTTTATTACGCCAACTCGGATATGAAATCCTAGTTTCGTCCCTAATGTACATAATTAAAACATACAATACCATGATAACTTTGTTGTTGCCGCCTTTTTTTTTTCAACAATCTAATACTCAAGTACTCTTTTATCAGATTTTGTAAATCAACCTTGTTCGCTCTAATGGAGCAACTGCACTTTTTGAGTTAAAAATGTTATATATGTTCCCTTTTTAAAAAAAAAACCGGAGGGAACATATATACTCCTAACATTGTTTAACTGGTAATTACGGGGGCCGAGAGAGAGCAATCATAATGATATTTGTAACAAAACAATTATATTGTAACAAAAGCAATCATAATGATATTTGTATGCGTACATGAACAAAGAAATGATGATGCATGCCTGCATGGACAGAGCAAAAGAACAAAAGATAGTACCAGCTGTGCTTTCTTCGATTTTATGTAAACAGTAGATTATCTTTTGGAATTATTGGGTGGATGAAGAGTCGAAGACAGCCATGGGATTTCGTCGTGAATCAAGTAACTGTTGTTTAGAGTTGGTAACTGCAAAAGATTTATACGTGGGGTAGTGGCCCGGAGTGTTACTTTTCTGTCCACGCTGTCATTTGGGCAGAGGTCAATTAATTTGTGGAATTCTTTTTTTTGGGGTACTTTTGGAATGCGAAATGTGAGCCACCCTCAAAACTACTCCACACCAAAACGTTGCTCCCCCTTTATATATTAGATAGAATAGATAATTCGAATGATTACATGTTAAAGACATAACTGATTTACACGATGTTCTCCACGTGTTGTAACTGCTCATTGTTTTGTTTCATAAGTTTACACGTGGAGTTCATGTGTTTAGTAGTTTAAAACATGGCTTCGAAGTCAATTTTCTATATTGACAATAACTCGTAACTGCCAATATCTGCCTTTCAAATTGAGAAACAATACGACATCGTATTTACTCAACTTTATTCTGTTAATCCAGTGTATCTTCATTGACAGATATCTGCCAACGTTTAGCATTTCTGATTACGTGTCAATTAATTATTGTATTTGTTAATTTTTATATGTAAACACCACCCCTTCTAGTTTTTTGTGTAATATACCCACTCCTTTCCTTCTTACAGTACTTCCATAAAAAACATTCAGCCTTAAAATATACTCCAAAAACGAAAGCTGGACATGAATAAACTTTTTTGTCATTCGAGTGCATGAAAAAATGTTTCTCCGTTTTTGGAAAAAAACTAACGGTACCGGCGGTTGTTGCGCGGGCGTGTTAGGACTTGTTGACGTCCAATATTGAAAAGGGTTGTGTGCCTTTTCTGACTTCGTATCTAGAGCAATTGTGTGGGACCCAAATGGCGAGGCCACAACGTTGGTTCGTGTTTTGCCTAAGATCGAAGACTTAAAATTTTCCAACCGTGTGAAAAGAAGAAAACGACGTAAATGAAAGAAATCAAACTTTATTAACGGTTTAACAAAATTTGGGTATAAGGAAATAGAAAACAAGATCTAGGCGGTCTAGAATCTTGTGGATCGATAATAAACTCAACGGGGTCAAGTAGATACTTTATTGGAAAGTAAAAAAATAGTGACCAGAGCCAAAATTTTGGGTAAGCGTGAGCGTAATGGTCGATGAACCCTTTTTCTGCCTTCAAAACTTGTATTTATAGGCGAACCCTTTCTGCCGACGAGCCTGAAGTTGTAAACGCAGCCGGGCGTAACTGCCGGCGGCGATAATTCCTCCACTTCGTTGTGGGTCTCCATACGATCGAATCCGGAGCTCCTTCCATTTCTCAGAATCAAATTCCGAGTGGGCCTCCATCTCCTTTGTTTTCGAGTTTTTTGACGGACGGTTTTTTTCCAATCGATCCAAAATCACCCCCATTTCACTCAAATTTTGGATCGAGCTCAGCCGTCCGATTGCCTCGATTCCCGCTGCAAACTCCGGGAATTTGATTCGAGAATTTGATTAACGACTCAAATCGATCGTATGGACCCATAACGGCTAGAAGACGCCGTCGTCTCCTTTGTCGCTGTGTTTTGGTCGGTTCCCTTATCTTTTTCGTTTATAGGCAGAGAAGCAACTGCCGAGAGCCTGAAGTTGTATTTCCTGCCTTTTGTTTACGCTGCCAAGTGTCCGAGATAACTCCACTTCGTGCATGTGGCCGGTTATTGGAGGTTAATGTAAGTCACATCTTGAATTGAGTCTCCTGCCCATTTCTAATGCTGCCAAGTGTCCCACATTATGTCTCCATCTCCTTTGTTTTTTGTTTTTGTTTTTGTTTTTTTTTTCATTCGATATACATCAACGGGGTTAGCAGGAGAGTTAGTGAGTTAGTCCAAAAAGAGGTCTGGAAGTTATCTATAACCCTAAACTCCAAACGCTTCGGCCAGAATTCTAGCACATTTTTTGTGGGAGAACCATGAAATAACCACTAGGCTACAAGCCCTTCGCTCATCTCCTTTGTTAGCAGTTACATGGAATTACAAATTCCAATAATGGAGCCCAACTGCCATCCACGTGGGATACCCACTTCCTCTTCTTTTGGGCTACGAGATAACGGAGCAAATACGTGGCCTTTAAACATTTCTTCCAGAAGCATCAAGCATGTAAGTTGTAACTGCTTCTTCATAGGATAATTATTCGGTACATCTCGCTCCGAACTATGCTCGAGTAAAATTGACGCCACGTAGCCATTTCTCACTGAGTGTTAATTTTTGAGATAAAATATACACAAATAGCTACACCAATAAATCTCACCATCTTAGCAAAAATCATTCACCGTTGCATGATTTTTTTATGGCACGTGGCGGCTTAATTAGTAAAAAATGTCAAATTTGGGCATAAACAAATTATTACATCAAACATCCCTAATACAAAAAGCACATTTTTTTAGGTAAAATACCAAAATAGTCAAAAATATTTATACCGGTGGTAAATCATTTACACACACACATATATATTTTATTTATATATAATAAATATCTCATAGTTCGGTTTGGTTAATGGACAGTTCCAATCCAAAACATATAGAACGGATCGGTTCGGTTCGAACTGGATTCACGGTTTACCGAATTTTTTATGCAGTCCTAGGAAATGCTTTTCTCAGCTACACCACCCGTACTTTTCTCAGGCATCCACATCCTGAAACTCATTTTCCAAGCAGATAATGAAAAAAAATTCAGCTAATCAACAATTACGGGTTGTTTGACCGCCGATTATGAAATTCATTCTGCCAAAATTCAATATCAACACTGAACAATCTGAACTCCAGACTCCAAAATCTAAAAATCACTCCCATTCATATTTTCTTGGTTTCTGACTGTAATATTACATAAAAAAAATTCTTCTGCAAATTTATTATGCACTCAGCTAAATATTTTTACAGATTCTAATATAATTCAAAATTGAATAATTCTATAGGAGACTATAAAAAAACCAACACAATACTTGCCCAAAAAAAAACAAACCAACCAACCAAGACAGTAAATTTGGCTATACATACAGAATAACAGAGAAATAGAAACATCAATACTGACGGCAGATTGTGAGTGTATTTCTTCAACAAAATCCAAACCTCTCAGCGGCAACAGAGAGCAGCCCAACAGCAAAACCAACAACAATTGGAATCAAAATTAATTGATGACAAGTTGAGCAGTCAGTAATTGCACATGCATCGAACGGTCCTGTATATAACCTGTATCTGAAGTTGTGCGAGAGTTCAAGAAGCGGGAATGACGCAGTCTGAAATGCGCTGCATCAGTTTCAGCACATGCGCCGCACTGTGTAGCGCAATCTGAGCCGTCCAAAAGTGTTATGGAAGAGTTTTGCTTTAATCCCCGAAAGCACTTTTGAAAAGCTAGAATACCCTAAAGTGTCTAAATAATTAAAATATAGTAAAACATGAGAGACGTATTTAGGTATATCTAGCACATGTCCGGAAAGTATCGTGCCATGTACGTGAAGGGGATTGACATGTTTAAGTCTATATTCAGAACCCACTTGAAATGAGTTGAAATAGTACAACCCAGTTGAGTTGAGATTTGTGCAAAGGAGATGAGGTCCTCAATTGAATTCAAACTCAAAATCTATGACCAAAATACTTCCCAAAAAGTAGGTGGTTGGTGAAATTATTGTCCCTAGTCATTGACAGCTACGTAGCATCCACCTGAAAATATATTCTAACTTTTAGGACCACTGTCTGGACACATGACGCAATGTAATAGATTTGGAGAAAACTTTAGTTTACACCGCTGGCGTAAAGAATGTTCTCCCAAGAAAGAATTATCGTTATTGATTGATGATATACCCCTACCCTTTCACACTCTCTTACCCGCAAACGACACCCCACAAGGGGAAGAGCACCCCTTGGGTTCACTCTCTCTAGCTCTCTGTTCTCTCTCTCTCTCTCTCTCACTTTTTGACACTTACATAGCAAACATAGCATTGAGGTTCTGAACACCGTACCAGTTAGAATCCTGACTTTGTTACTAATACCGGTGAGATACCATGCACATTTATTTCAAGGACAAATGAAACTATAAATTGGCCGGTATTGTCAGTGTACCGACCACGTTTGGCTGGAATCGATTAGTACCAACCAGTACTAGCCAATACCGACCGGTATTTGAGCCAGAACAAATTACAACTCTAGGGCGTACGGTGCTCAGAACATATACTTAACTACACAGCCACAACTCCTTATCTCCAATCAAGTTCATCCAATTAACAGCTAATTTCCAAAATTTTCAAGTCTATGACATATTTTTGATACAATAACCGACTGTTTTAACTTTTAAGTATTCTGGCACCAAAAATGATTTAAAAAAATCATAGATAAATTCCTTTTTACGCTTGAAATTCTGAGAGATGATTATGAAAACAGAACTCTATTTCAGCAATTTTATCAAACAGCTGTAGCTAAGTGAGACAGAGAGCAAACCATCCTCTCAGGAAAGCAGAACAACCAGTTTCCTCTTGCTGCGGCGGCTGATGGTTGTGCACGTGTTCAGGAGGTGGAAGGTAGCCCTCACTTGTAATACCTGGGGGCTCTTGATCTGGAGGTGGAGGCGGAGGCCGAGGCTCCTCGTGGTGGTGGTGTTGCACGTTTTCAGGTAGTGGAGGAGAGTCACCATCACTACCAATGATCACCGGGCAGTGAGATGGCGGTGGAGGCGGCGGCGGTTCATGTCCTGAAATGAAAAGAGCACATATCCTTACAGCAGAAATAAATCAGCTCTGATCATCCAGAACTCGATTTTTTGGAAAAATAAAAAATAAAAAATCGACGTTGAATACAAATTTTGGATTGAAAATTGAATTGAGAGATGAAATTTGCCTGGTGGATGTGGAGGAGTTGGGCCTTGATGGCCTGTGTGGAAAGCCTCCTCACTCATACTGCTCTCAACCCTCTTTGGTACTTTCACCCTGGGTGAAGTCACCCTGAAGCAACTCTCAACTCAATATGACTATGAACTCTCTAACAAACCTAGCCTAAAATTTGCCTCTTTATTAGGTACATAAACGTCTCTCTTTTTAACAAGCCAAGAAAACCATATGATACATCATTGAATAGTGGGTTAGCGGAACGCAGTACTCAAAGCATCAAACTTGCTATCCGTTTCACAAAACTGACTTATTAGGTTATTTGACTTTTTTTTTGGGGCCGTCCACACAGAACTCTGGCCCAACTTCAATGAGATCCCTCGCAAGTAAGCGAAGGTACTGGTCTCCAAAGATACTTGAAGTTTGCTTAAATTGGTCTAGACACGTGAGTTATAAGGAAAAAAAAAATAATAGTAATAATAAGAAGAGTAAAACTCCCGAAAAGAACTGAATATTAACGCTATTTACCACTTGAGTTAGACAGCGTATTCCTGCGAACCCCATCGGGTTGGCCTGAGTTTGTTCCCTACTAAAATATTAGGGGGTGTTTCAGTAACATAGTTTTTTTTAGTTTTTTGGTTTTTTGGATCTTTGGCTTTAGAAAAAAAACTAACTTGTTCCACTAAATCTAGTTTTTTTTTTTGTTTTTTGGCTTCTTGTTGTGTTACCAAAACCAATTGTTTTTTTTTAAGGTTAGTGGAATTGGTTGGTTTTTTTGGAGAGCTTTTTGTTAGCGGAATGGAGTAGCTTTTGGGTTAAAACTAAGCTAACAAAATATCTCAGGTCTTTGGTTTAACTCCTTTAAGATTGGGATAAACATACGGAGCTTTGCTTGACTAGCGATCCTAGGGAAGTCAATAAGGCTTATTCGCCTATACTTTATCAAATAAGTCTCTCTTGCACACCTCCCAATTATTCCACAATCTTTACAATATTCTAGGTTTTGTTTCGATAAAATTATGAACAAAGGTCCCATCAAGTTTGTGTTATTTTTTGGATGAGGATGCTTTTTTATTGTTAATTTATCAATAAAAAGTGATTTGGTCCTCCGCATTAAGAATTCCCTGTCCACCAGTTAGAGTGGACTATAGGATCCCCATGGGTTGGCCTGGTTTGTTCCCTACTAAAATATTAGGGGTGTTTCAGCCCCTACGTCTTAAAATATTCGTATCTATTATATTAGAAAAAAATTATTTATCATCAAACTATATAGTCCCGTCCCCCTCCTTGTTTTCGTTGAAAAAAATAATATGAACAGCTTTTTATTTACCAAGCTATGAAACAATTGTGTACTAAAATTGGCTTTAACGAGGTAATTACAATTCTTTTAAACAAAACAACGCCAAAAATGATCACCCAACTCACTTTCAAAAACTAAGGATCACATCTCTTTGGAAGCCCAAAACTCTTTAACGGGTCTATGGACATCAAAGTGAAGGAAAAAGAAAAGAGCAAAAGAAATTAGGTTTTGTTTTGATAAAATAGTCGATTCTCAATTGCAAGAATTGAACAATGGAGTTGCTTATTCTCAGTACATTTCTAGATCGTCGTGATGGCTTCAGATCATTCAACATTGAAGATACTTGCCAACTTGCAGAGAAATATTATCCAATGGATTTCATTGAGCAAGAAAAGTACCACTTGAGATATCAATTGCAAAATTATAAAGTTTATGTCTCTAACTTTGAGATTATATCTTCAGTTCCAAAACTTGTCAACGATTTCAAAGTTGAGTGAGTGTTAAAAGTGAAACAAAAGAAAGTACATATATCATCTTTTCGATAATTTGATTCGGATTATATTAACTTGACATGTTTCAACGGCTAATAACCGAACATTTTTTTTTTCTCGACAAAATGTGTGCGATAAAGATTTCGTAGCAATAGGATGGAGGACGATTATTTAACAAATTTCTTGATCACTTATATTGAAAAGATATTAATTGCATCATAGAATCTTTTAATAATGCAAAAAAATGTTGAAGACAAATGATTCAACCTTCTAAAATGTGTTTAAAATCATGACTAGATAGGATTAGAAAAGTTAATAGTACCTTTTGCAATCTAAGTTGATATTAGAAACATGTTTAGTTTCATAAGTATTGGTGTTATTTTGTATATATATATTTTTATGAGTTAGTAAAAATTCATATCGTTGTCTTAAATTTAATTTTTTAATTGTGTATATCCGTCCCCCCTACGCCAAAATCCTGGCTCCGTCCCTGTATAGGATTGACCCCTAATATTAGTCGACTGACCCGGACACCTGAGTTGTCACAAAAATATTCTTTTGCCTCCTCATCATTAATTATTAGGATGGCATTTGTGGTGGTAGGTGTAGAATGGTAGGGTTGTATTCCTAAAGCGTGAAACACGGTCCTCTTATTAGAAAACTCACTGCAAATGGTTCAATTCATGAGAGTCTTGTTATTCAATAATTGTGACCCTTATCCCTTACCTACTTTTTCAAGTTGATGTCAATCTCAGAATTCTTTAGAATTGCGTCACTTGGACGCATTTCAACACTCCCGACACGTATTTAGGCAAAATACTATGATAGCTCACTGTTTGCCGAATGGCGACAAAGGGTGTCGCGGGAGTGGGGAGTCTGCACTGGGAAGGCTTAGCCTCAATAAAATTTCCTACCGTTTTATTCAGTTATTAATGGATAATGATACGGGTACAGAAAAAAGGAACCGAAAATTTACCGATCGCGTTCGGGGACCCACTTTTGGGTCCCACACGAGTGATCCGAACCGTTTATTGTTCTTAAAACATTTTTCCGAGGGGCTCCACAAAATTTCAGCTCAATCAGACGGTTGGAAGTGCTCGAACAAAGTCTCACCGTTTGAATCAAAATGGGACATAATTTAAATTAAAAAAAAACATGAGTGCTTTCTCCTTTGATTTTGGTAATAGAAAGCATAAGTCCATGCCTTGATATAATGCCAGTAATTATATTGAATGGTACTAATTTCGTTTTCATTACAGATTGATAGAGATTGAGATTTCTGTTGGTGTATTCCCCGTTTTTGAATTGGTAAAACCATTGTCATTATGACTTTACTATAACTGATATCTGGGCTATTTTTCTGGACATACTGTTCATAAGTATGACTGGTTTCTACTGAGTCAGTTTCTGTTAAACATAGCTTCATAGATATACCGATATTTCCCCTGAGGAGCGGGATAACCAATTGAATCTAAATAGCAGGTTTTTATTTCCCAAGGATCAGTTTTCCATTGTTCAACCACCGATGCCGTCTTGAATTTTTTTTTATTTCTGTTTGCAAGGTTTCTTTGATTGTAGGTCCTCCGGAGGAGAATGTAGCATCTTGCAGAGCAGGAAATTGAGCTGCATGAGCCTTTAAGTAGGCTTCAACATTTGTTTGAGTAACCCTTGATTTGTTACCATGACCATTACCTCTTCCACGAGGATTATTTCCTCGGCCTCGACTTCTATCTTTGCATCCCTGTAAAATTAAGCAGCAGCAAGAATATTGAGTTTGGCTTGTAATCTCCAAACTCTTATTTTTACAAAATCATATTTGAAATCTCTGTCTTCATCTATGATACCGCAAGTATCGAAATATTTGATTCCCTTCTCAAGTACATGAATCCATTTCATTAAATTCAATCTATTATGGGGAAGGATAGTTGATATATAGTAAACATGTTGCCTTTCACGCAAAAGCTTTTGTCAGAGCCGGTCCACCATGTAGCCATAGCGGGCCTTGGTACAAAACATGAAATAAAACATGAAAACATGGATATGTTTTCATGTTCTTTTTCATGTTTTGCTTTCATGTTCCAAACCTTTTCCCCTAGCCATAATATCCAGCTGTTGCTACAAGTCAGCGATTTTTCTTTTATAAATAGCTAGATTAGTTCTATAAGATTGACCAGTTATGAACGGATCACTGCGAATATCTTTTATTCGTTGCTTCCAGAATCTAATTTCCTGTATTAATTCCAATCTATCAGGCATACCATCCTTGTACAAACTCTCGAGTAAGAAAATCAGGTAGAGAATTAATTTCTCCTTTAATATATTCAATATTAAAATCAAAAGCAGATAATTCGGCTTGCTATCTAACAAATATTTGCTTTGAGGCCAAATTTTTAACATCCTGTTTTAAAATCTACAACCAACTATTAACAAAAAAAAAATGTTAATTTAGTAAGTCATCCTGAAATTTTGATATAAATTTAACTAATGAAAGAATTTCTTTCTTTATAGTGCTATAATTACCTTGAGCATTTTTTAATAAACATCAGATGAATTGAATTCCTTTGAAGTGGTGGGATTATATTGTTTTAAATTTTTAATATACCAAGGGCAAGGCAATTGCTTTGATTTTAATTTCATTCTTTGAACAGTATGACTCTCTATCCAAGGTGGAGGATTCTTTTTCAATCTTTCATAAAGAGGAGCAGAGTCCTCGGCCAATTCTTTGTTTGTCAATAAGTCTACGGGCACGTCGGACACGTCGGGGGACACTTTAAATAGAGTGTTTTTGTATTATAGAGGAATTCAGAGACATTTTGATGTGTCCTTTTAATGTGCCAAGAGTGTTGACAACATGTCCTAATCCACAATGTGTCTAACTAAAAGAAATACTCCCTCCGTCCCTTTTTAAGTGTTGACATTTCAATTTTGGGCTGTCCCTTAATAAGTGTGTGTTTTGAAAAGTTAATGGGTAAAAGTTTGTAGAATTATCATTTTGCCCTTTTGAAAAGTTAGTGGGTAAAAAGTTAATGGGTAAGGGTGAAGGATAATTTTAGAAAGTGGGGGTAAAAGTTGATGTGGAAAGTGAAAAAGTTGATGTGAAAGGTGTAATGATGATGTTTTTTTAATAAGTTGGATTTACGAAACACATTTAAAAAGGGACGGAGGGAGTAGTATAATAGAATCATTATATGTCCAATACATGTCTGGATAGTGTCGTATTGTGTTCGTGACTGACACATGTCGGACACAGTTACGTAAGGCCAGTAGACATGTCCATGCTTCTTAGCTTCAGAGAAAGCTTTTGAACCATATTCACAGCCAGAAAGGAGTCCTGAACCTTTATGACTCAGATAAAACATTCCTGGCAAAACTCAGAGTAGAAGACTGTCAACATGAGTTAGTTGGTGATTGTCAACATGACCCAGTGATCGACCGACTAAGAAGACTGACTGAATACCTCCATTTTAACATTCTAGCCTTTGTCATCGCATCATACTTATCAAAAGAAAAATCTGCTGAAATCTGCTTGGAATACATGTACAAAGAATAAACATGGATTCTGAGTCTTTGATGCAACACCAACAATTTGTACAAGCTAGTGAACATAACTTTACACGAAGGATTAGTTATTTCCTATTACAAAGTGTTCCTCTCCATCAGTTAGTAGGTGATTGTCGACATGAACCAGTGATCGATTGGCTAAGAAGAGTGACTGAATACCTCCATTTTATCATTCTAGCCTGCAACTAACTTAGTCATGGTGTCATACTTATCAGTTATCACAAGAAAAATCGGCTGAAATCTGCGTGGAATACATGTACAAAGAATAAACATGGATTCTAAGAACATCTCCATCACTGCTCAAATCTTGACACCATCTTGAATTGGAGTACATAAAAGAAATTCAGTACAAAACCCCCAAATCCTCAACACTCATTTACTCAAACTCGAACCAAAACGGGTTCTACTAATTTCTAAACCAACATTCTCCAAGCCAACACACTCAAACAAATCATTCACACACAATCTATAATAAACACTGCAAGAATCACATCTTCTATCCAATAACAAAAAGCTACAATGACAACCTTGCTTTTAATAACTGCTCAAATAAAGAGAGGTAGAAGGATTTTGTAGACATTTTAAAACAAAAACACACAGAGATGAAAAAGACCAATTGATTAAATGGATGGCTACAGCTCCTACTACCAATGCTCCTTGCAGGATCCACATAAATGGTAAGGCTATGCTCCAAGTTCAACTTGCAATCTCAGGATCCACATAAGCATTGGGTTGTGGATTTTTATATGAACATGCAAATTAATCTTGAAAGCCGAGTAGTCTGAGTCCAAAGTTGGAAACAAGACTGTTGTGGTGATCCCTGATAAAATTGCCACGTACCTGGGTGTTATGAGAGGCCCCCTCGTAAGAGCATGACTTACTTGACAAAATCTGGAAAACCTATAAGAAAGAGATTGTGCATCAGGTAGTTTTGACCTTAATGGTGCGCACGGGTCAGGGAGTCTGAAAGATGGGTATCGGACCATGAACAAGGCCCTTCACGTACAATCTCTATCCCCGTGGGAATGAGACACCCCATGAAACGGAGTTGGAGTACGTATTTATGAAAGAGGATGGAGTGACGGACTATGCCAAGTGGATTTTTGATCAAATAGTGGAGTTCAAGCTTCATATTAAAGCCGGATTAAATTTTCTCTTCCCTGCTATGATTACTGAGCTTTGTGTGCAAGCTGGCTTTAAAACTAACTCAACCTCCTGCACTCCAAGCAGACCATGGAAAATTAATGCCAGAATGGAAAACAAAAGCGAATCCATCTCCAAGCGTGCATCAAAAGGTAAAAACCAACCGCCTTCTCAAGCCGACCCTAGCGCAACTAATGTTTCATCTAGCTCCATGCTGAAACCCAACGGTGTGCAATCAGAGATGATGAAAATAACTCAAGTAATAGTGGAAGTGACTTGCATAGCTACAAGAACGAATGATTTACCAAAAACTTGAAGCATACTAGGGCTTAAAGAGGTGGAAGAGGTTTGTATAGTCATAGCTATAGAACTGAATGCTTTAGCTGGAGCTTGAAGCACGTTAGGGTTGGATGGAATGAATGGAGAAGCAAGAGCGGGGACAAGAGGAGTAAGATCAAAGACCGAAGTTGTTGGAGGTTGATGCAGGTCCTTTAAGCATGGGCAACATTGAACCTTTGCTTCTAATTTGGCACAATCTTGGCTTCCAAGATTTTATCAAACTCGTGGAAGTTCTTGCCTCTCATGCTCCAAAATTTTAATAGTAACATGTGCGCATCCTCAACTTTCATAAAGACTGGGGAATGAAGGATAAAATAGGCAACCTCCCAAATAAACAGTTGTGCGTCATTATTCTTGTCTAAAATTTGGTTTCTAACCAATCACATAAATCAAAGAAAAGCCTCAAATCTTCTGGATAGTCAGCCATGTGGATAATGTTACTGCGACTGTGTTGGCAATGTTGCACATCCAACAACACTACTTCCTTTAGCCATGTGGATGAATATGCAACAACAATAATTACTTTAGCCATGTGGATGAATATCTTAAAACATTCTGTGCAACGCTGCCAACACAGTCATAGTAACATCATCATCCACATGGCTGACTATCCAGAAGATTAGAGGCTTTTCTTCGATTTATGCAATTGGCTAGAGAGCCAAATTTTAGACAAGAAGAATGACAACTATTTATTTGGGAGGCTGCCTGTTTTATCCTTCACTCCCCAGTCTTTATGAAAGTTGAGGATGTGCAAACATTACTATTAAAATGTTAGAGCATGAGAGGCAAGAACTTCCACGAGTTTGATAAAATCTTGGAAGCCAAGATTGTGCCAAATTGGAAGCAAAGGTTCGATGCCGGCCCCTGCCTAAAGGACCTGCATCCACTTCCAACAACTTCGGTCTTTGCTCTTACTCCTCCTGTTCCAGCTCGTGCACCTCCATTCATTCCATCCAACCCTAACGTGCTTCAAGTTCCAGCTAAAGCATTCAGTCCTATTCCCATGACTATACAAACCATTTCCACTTCCTCAAGACCTAGTGTGCTTCAAGTTTTTGCTAAACCAATCGTTCCTATGGCTATGCAAAACACTTCCACTACTACTTGAGTCATTTTCATCATCTTTGATTGCACACCCTTGGGTTACGAAGTGGAGCTAGATGGAACATCGGTTGCACTAGGGCCGGCTTGAGAAGGCGGTTGGCTTTTACCTTTTGATGCACCCCCTTAATAGGTTCCAGATTTTGTCGAGTAAATCGTGCTCTTACGAGGGGGGCTCTCATAATCTAGGTACGTGGCAATTTTATCGGGGGTCACCACAATAGTCTTGTTTTGAATTTTAGTCCAGATTCCGACTTTTGACTCGACTACTTGGCTTTCGAGATTAATTTGCACGTTCGTATAAAACTCCACAACCCAATGCTTAACATACCCCTTAACAGGTTTAAAGAAATGGCTCAAACCTTTTTTTCCCGAGAAAGCCAATGTAAGCGTCGCTCCTCAAGCTGTGCTTGTCAACTTGGCGTTGGCATGTAAACTCCGGACCTTCCATTGAACCGACAGTTAATCTCCTCCTCCTCCTCTTTTTGCTTTTTACTCCTTTCTGCAACCTCTCCATCTGTCAATAGTTTATTCTCCCCTTTTCGACCTCCACCGGTTCATTTAGAGCCCAACCCTTTGGCTTTCTCTACAACAACCACCAAAAAGAGAGAGAAATTACAGAAACCCATACCCAAAATGGCAGTAAAATTTTCGGATGAGGGGTGTGGGTGGTAACCATTTGGATCAAACGTGCCATTGACAGTGTTTGGTGGTTGGAAACAGGGTTTTTACAGAAGTTTTGTGAGGTGGAGCTCAGAAATTCGACAATGCAGGTGAGGAGAGAGAGAATTTTGGACTTGGGTACCTGGGGCTGGGATTTTGGATTTCGGCAATGGGGGTGAAGAATTAGGGCTTTCCGTTGGTAGATAGGTGATTTAGGTGGGGAAGCTGGGTTGATTTGTGGGAGAATCGAGAGAGAGAGAGAGAGAGAGAGAGAGAGAGAGAGAGAGAGAGAGAGAGAGAGAGAGAGCGAAATTCGAACTTGGGGTAAGAAGCTAGGGATTCGAAACTGCCTTGAAATTGGGGGTTTTCGGGCTTATACTTGGAATTGGGTTAGAGATTGAGGATGTGGGTGTAGGTTTAGGTGGGTTTGTACGCGAATTCGAGAGATTGAGTGGCTATGGAAGTTAGGGTTTTTCGTTTTGTGGAGGAAGAAGAAAGAGATGGGTTCTGGGGTTGTAATAAGTGGAGAGGAAAGGAGAGCCCGACTGGTTAAACACCCGCATCATTTTCCAAGTTGCAGCTGGCTATTGGTCTCTCCATCCTGCCACAGTACAACAAAACTTCTGTCATTTAATTTTTCATAAAAAAGGACGTGAATAAATGTATGGGAAAAAAAAAATGATATAGCAGTAAACTGTCATCACATACTAAGTACTTCAACGAATGTATAGGATTCAAACCTATATCAATTGGAGTAGTTTTCTTTTTCTTTTGCTGCGAGCCATTAGAGAACACAATTGTTTTCCCTATCTGGACACGTAGTAATTTTTTACTTTTCCGACTTGGATAACGTAAAAGAAAAATATAACTGAAGTCCACAACCATGCAAGCCATTCTTCGTGCTTTTAGCCCATAAAAGCCACGAAATCAGGCTCAACATCCTACCGGAGATTGAGTGTTAATCCCCAACGGGTTAATCATTGCCTAAAATTTCTTATCGTTTTATATTCAGTTATGAATGAATAAAAGGGGAATAAAAGGAATGATTTTTCTTCCGAAAGAGAGTCTTTCCCCTTAGAGCATGTGCATCAGACAAGGTAAACCTCTGACTTTCAGTATTTTCTCCCCCAATATCACAAATTCTACACTGCACCAGCTCTGTAAAAGGAAAGGTAAAATACCTTTGGTGGCCTGGGCTCGGCATGAGTGCCGAGGCACTATTGAGAAGCTACCAATTAATTAAATAATTTCTTCTCTCTCTCTCTCTCTCTCACACACACACACACACCCTATGGGGCCTACTTGACACATGTTTACTTTTTAATATTTAATAGAGATAGAGAGGAAACTAAAGAGTATTAGTGGAGTTTGAGAGAAAAAATTGGGAAGGTAAAATGCATTTTGACACTGTTGAGTAACATTTTTTGCTATCCATTGGTGCACTTTAGTTGAGGATGGCATTGGTGGAAAGCTTCTATTTCTTTCTGAATTGAGGTAGGAAGATAATTCTACCTTGGTCCAAATTTAGACCACCAAATAATGAACCGGTTTGGAAAATCATATGCCCCACCCGCCACCGTGCCCAGCAAAATCAATTAGTTGGAAAGGTTCCAACCAAAAGCAGAGCACAAAATAGAGCTCAGCAGGACAGGCCCTACCGAGAGTACAATAACAAAGCATACAGTCCAAATACAAATCATTGCCGTGCCAATATTGCCCAATCAAGATTTCAAATTAAGTATTGACTAGCCAGGATTCCATTTCATTAGCCTTTCCTCAATTGCAGTAGGCATATGTACGAAGAATAATGTATACGTGCCATTTCATATAGTGAATGCAGTAGCAGACTGCAACAAAGTGCTCGACGATCCTCAATTACAGGCTCAGAGAAAAATAATCGAACCCTAATTGGATACTACTACATGCCTAACTGTTCTATGGCTACGGACTCATTATGTACATCTTCAATTACATGCCGAATCCAACCGAGCTTTAGAGTGTTAGGGTTCGCGTTCATTAAATTTTCAAGCGAACTCGAGCAAAGCTCGAACTCTATGAAAATCTGATGAGTCGAGCTTCCCTAGATTCGAGTTGAACTCAAACTTGTTCACGAGTAAAAAATATTAGATATTTATCCTCTCATCTAGGTATAGAACTGCGAATAAATTTTTTATTTTGTACATAAACAAGTTTATATATACACAAGATTACAAATATATATTAAAGTATAAGTATATCATACTTTTTAGGATTTATTTTTATTTTTATGTTTGCTCGGCAAAAGAAATTTATTAATAATTGAAAACTCATTACAATAATTAAAAGGACCAAAGAAGATGGCATCACAATTAAAGTACGAAACCCGGACATCCCAACTAGGTTGGCACCCCCAGAGACCGACAGTCATTTGCCAACCAAGGGCCTGGAAGCAAATAACCAAAGGTAAGTTGGTAAGGTACCAACTACACCACCCACAATCACAAAATAAATTGAGCTATCTATGAGCTCAGTCGAGTTACAACAAGCAGAGATAGAAGCAACATTGAGCTCAGTCCATATGCAGAACAAAAAGAATTAAAATCTAGCTTTTGAATCCTGCTCCCAGAATTATCTTGCATCCATGGTAAATCAGCAGTCAATCTCCTAAGATGAATCACCAGCAAGGAATCAAATCTTGCATATGATAATTGAAATTCGCCAGCTTGAAGGAAAGATGGTTGATATGATTCAAGATCTCCATATTGATTCTTTTCAAAACCAGCTTGAAGTTAGGGTTTTTGAATTTTGAAAACAATGATATGCTTTTTCTTTTCTTTTTCTTCACTGCAACAATGACAGGGTTAAGGGAAATTCTATTTGCATCCCTCTTTTTGCTAAATAAATCCCACGAACATTTGACCACTATTAAGACAAAACTACCCTCATGTCTAATGACAAAAATATCCCTACATTTACTGGATACAACCCACAGCCCACAACACATTACAACCCACCCTAAAACCACCCTAAAAGTAAAAATCCCAGGAGATCAACCTGGGTTCTTCTTCTTCCTCGTTTACTGGATATAGGCACCGTAAATTCCATGATTTCCCGTACACAACTGCACTTCCAGTCTTCCACATACACATTCCTGCTATCCCGTGAGTTTTTATGTTGCTCTGCCTGTTTTCTATTTAGTGGTTCTATAATGCAGGTAACAGAAAATTCCCCATATGTTCCAATTCAAGAACCCAAATCCGGTTCTTAATTTAGTAGTTGCTTCTCTCTGCACCGCATTTAGATTATTTTGTGATTTGTAATCCTGTCTGCATTAGGCTTATGATTGATCTCCAGATTGCACTGTTTGTTCCAATTTCTAGGGTTTTGAGGGGGAATTAAGTTAACGAGGCATATGTTTATACACTTTGTTCAGTCAAGTTGTGTGCAATGCCAAGTTTGAGAAGTATGAAATTCTTGTGCATACGAACAACTTCCTCTCCCTAGCAGTAGAAAATCACATCGACGTTAACATAAATAGCACAGAACTGAAGTTGAAGCTCATTTGCTCCCTCTTTAATAGTGCCCTTTATAAGAAGACCACACAATTCATTCTATAGTATTGTATTAGACATTTATTTGAGGCAAATTATTGTTTTACTGTGTTTTTCACTTCAGTGTGTCCTGAATAGGGTAGATTTAACAATTTCGAATATCTTCTTCATTATTATACCTCATGCAGCCAATTGCTGCCTTCTAAATGAAAAGATTTCGGCTCATGCACACACAATGACCGCATAGGCGTATGCCGTATGGGAACATTAACAGTTAACAGCTTGTTAAGGTCACCTTCAGCACTCAACGTTTTGTCAAGAGTCCTGGGACTATCTTTGAAAGCTACAAATGAGACACGCATAGTCAACTAGAAGGATACTCAAACTTGGATATTTCAGAACTATGTAATGTCATAGCTCAGCTTAGGTTGGCTGTGAACACAACTAAGTATGTTAAAGCTATGCCTCCAGCACTAAGCTACTAGCCTACCACCAATATTCACAATCAGCTTCTGTCCCCATTGTAGCATAACTCCTCACACTTAACCAGTCCTTAAACTTGACCAGTAATAGATACCCTTGATACTACAAGAACTAAGCACTCAGCACAACTGAACTGGTTTTTTGTATCTACACATAGGGCTGCAAACAAATCAAATGAAGCCAGGATGAGGCGAGCTGTGGATTTAACTGTAATTTGAACACTTACTGAGCATCATAAACGTACTAAATCTTGGTTCCCTCATAGTCGAGCCAACTCCAAACAAAGGTTAATCAAGCCAATCAACAGTCAAGTTCAAGTAGCTTGATTTCTTGGGAAAAAATAAGCTTATTGAGTCAATCAATAGGCTATCTAAACGTAGGGTATTAGAACTCAACGAGCTAAATATGCAACTTGGTTTATTTATGTGATACACTTATTTCTAACAAAGAAATAGAAATCAAATAGTGATAAACTTATCCAATAGTAGTTCAACTTTTCTTTTTTCTATTTTAATACACAGCTATTCATAACACGAACACCTTGTGAATAGTATGTATTAAAAGACATGAATATGCTTGAGACAATTTGTCGAACATGTGGAGGACATTGAGCCATACCCCCAAAAAACTCAATACAGAAGGCCTTGAGCCATACCAAAAACCTTCCCCATCTAGGGTTTCAAAACAGCAGACATAGGGTTTGCAATCATCCAAAAAAACACAAATTTTACAACCATTGACATGCCAAATTAGGGTTTTCAATCATCAAAAACTAATATAAGAATCGTATTCCAGAATCCACAATCAATCAAATGCATCCGAAATACAAAATCTGAAATGGTTTCTAGGAGACGATTCGAATACATACCAGAGTTTGTCTGCTCTGCAAGCTACCCGCTTTCCGCAATCAATCGAATGGCTTGTCTGCTCTGCAAGCTACCCGCTTTCCCAAGCTTCGGCATTCGACTGGGTGGCACCAGCTTCACCTGTATCAATCACATTCATAAATAACACATTACGCATACTTTATTTATGCCCATAGAACATCAAATGAAAGGTCATATAGATATATGCAAGTCATTGAGACATTTTATCGAACAGGTGTTGAATGTAACTGAAGTTGGAGGCCTTCTTCATTGGTGAGTCTGGAGGGGCGATCTGGTACGGAGAATTCTAGAGAAGGGTCGTAGGGTGTGGCGATGAGACCTTGTTGCCATTTTGTGACCACTTCGTCACCGAGTCGGGCCTTGTCAACTGGGTCGGCCGTATTCAAGACTCCTAGCGCCGCCCCTACCAGAGTTTCTGTGCCCATTCTCTCTTTATAGTAGTTTTAAATGGAGGGGGCGGTGGTGGTGGCGCCGTTCGTGGCGGTGGTGTTGAGGCCGGGGATGGAGTTTCTCTGGGTACTAGTGATAATGGGGGAGACGATGGAGAGAGGGAGAGGGGGAGAGGGAGAGCAGGTAAGTTTTGTTTGTTCAGGGGTTGTTCTATTCTATCCATTCGTGATTAGATTTTTTAATGTAAAAATTTAAGATTTTATCAAATCTTAGATTTTATCAAATCTTGATAAAATTCATTCAAGAACAACCCTTAGAATTTGTTGTTGATTTTTTTTTGTTTTTTTGTTTTTTTGGATAAGGGTAGTTTAGGAGTAATGGTAGGAAGGTGGAAGGAGGGGCAAATTGGAAAGTTTGGGATGTTCTAGTGGTGTTGTACTTAGCAATTTATGGGTTTCTTTTAGAAAGCTGTGTTTTTAGTGGGATGTATGTAACAAAAAGTAGGATGCCAATAGAATTTTTCCTAAAATTTACATCAGTTCAAAAAAAAAAAAAAGAATTTCCCTAGGGTTAATTTGGAAGAAAAGGACCCGAATGAAATGTCCATATTTTGTCCAACAAATTCAAAGTATTTACAAAATTGTCACTTTAAAGTTAACATGTGAGAGGGACAAATTTAGATCGTTGGATGTGTAGGAATGGAAGGTTGAGATTGAAAAATGAATGAATATTATTCAAAAGAATCCTTATATTGTCATACACTAAGGCCTTGTTCTCCAATAGATTTTAGGTACATAAAATCTCACATTTTATGACACTCCAATCACAACACATAAAATGTAAAAGTCATTTTATGAGATTTTCATAAAATCCTCCTAAAATCTATAGAAAACCTACTACATTTTATCAGTTGGGAAAACAAGTCCATTTTATCACCTCTCCATAAAATGCTCATTTTATGAGATTTTCATAAAATCTACCTAAAATCTATTGGAGAACAAGGCCTAAATTGTAAGCGTCAAAGAACCCCCTCTCTCTTTCTCTCTCTCGTCGTGCGGTCAATCTTCGCTGTCTCTCTCAGCCATCAGGAAATAGAGAGAAAAAAGGATGTATATACTATTCGAGTGAGCCCAAAAAGGCTACTTTACAATTACCAATGGCGAAATACTTTCCAATCCTACGCTGCCAGCCATCCTCACAACATCTAGAGCGTGGAATCCACCTTTTAGGGGAAGATACTTTTTTTCCCCATGCGCGGGAGAAAGAAAACTTTGTGCCCCTTTTATAGAAATGTGTTGTTTTGAACCAGCCTCTGGTTTTTTGGTTTCTAAAATCATATCGGTGTATAATTTTGACGCGTTGGGCCTATTTTTAGATCTATACGAATGATCTGAAACGTTAGTTTAAAAGTTACCAAATCCATATCCATTTGGATAACGGGTGAAACGGGTACTATCCAATACGCAATTAAACTTTAAAAAAGAGGCAAATCACTAAAATTTTCATAAAACTTTAAGAGCTGAAATAGTCATTAAGTAAATACATATATAGAACATGGAAAAAAGCTCCTAGGCGAGAGAGAGAGAGAGAGAGAGAGAGAGAGAGAGAGAGAGAGAGAGAGAGAGAGAGAGAGAGAGAGCGTGAGCGAGGGAGGCGGCGCTAGAAATCCTCCCCTGGATTTGCCCAGCGGCCACCACACTCCCCCTCCCCCGCCACCCCCTTCCATCTTCTTCCTCCTCCTTTACTACTCCACTCTTCTCCTATCCTACTTACCCCACTTGGTTCCCGGTGACTCCCCATGGAAATCGACCTCCTCTCCTCTTTGCATGGGCGGCCGGAGCCAATTTTTGGGCGACGGGGGAGCCGGATCTAGGGTTTCGAATCCGGACTCCCGAGATCGGCGGCGGCAGCGACGGTGGCGTGACAACTCCGGCGATCTTCCTTTTTATGTATTTTCTATTTTTCTTTGTTTTCCTGTATTTTTTTCTGTCTTTTTTTCCCCGGTTGTTTTGTTGGTTTTGATAGATTGTTTTAGGGTTTTTGATTAATGGATTCTTCTACCTCTTCATCCAAAAAATACATATATAAATACATGACAATATTATGTCCAAAATTCCATGAATATTAGTACTATGGTATTATTGCATTAACACAATGGCCAAATAAAAGTCCACAACAAAAATGAAAGTGAATGCAACAAAGATACATAAATAACTAAAGTGGCTAGTACAAATAATTACATGTCCAAGAGAGATGTATATATAATGAGGAACGAATATGATAGTGTGGGTACGGGTATTTGGGTATGGGGATAGCAAAATCATACCCTCCCCATACCATACCGGGTATTATACAATTATCATCATACCAATTCGTACTGGATAAGAAAATGGGTAGTATCCACCTCCAAATGACCGAATCGGATCGGGTATCCATGGGCATGGGTATAGTTGCCATCTCTATTCACCAAGCTCGAGATCGTTGAATTTCAAACGAGTCGACCAAGCTCCTTCTATAATTAACCCAGCTCCTTCCATTACAAGCCATCAACCAAGACACAACACCAGTAGTGGACAAAACAGAAACGATCATTTAAACCCCAGAGAACAAATAAACAAATTGACCCCGGGGACACAACACAAAACTAAATGTCAAAACTGAAATTACACAGCTTGAATAGAAACCAAATTAGCCCTCACCAGACATCAACAGACAATACCACCCAAACAAGTATAATCAACTAGCTGTCTATTACACCAGTGAAATAAGAAACCCCAGCAGATATTAAGATAAACCAAACCACCCAGAAAAACAACAAAGGAGCTCAGAAAAAAACTACTAAAATCTGAATAAGAGACTAGTAATCCTTCAGTTTAGGCAGTTTCAAGTTTCTTATACCTGACAAGCACCTTTTAAAATCTTCCACCGGATATTCTCTGAGATCAAAGCAAGATTTTGTCCAAACTGCAACCGTGGTCTTAATATTCTCTACCATCTCCACTTCATCTAAAACTTTATTTCTGAAGATGACTTGATTCCTTTCTAGCCAAAGCACCCACAACACAACATAGAAACACATATCCCAGGTAGCTTTTTCAACAGATTTATATTTGAAGGAGTCCCACCAACACAATAGGGTATATAAGCATTGAGGGCATACCCATTTGACTTTCCACCAAAGCATTATATGCGGCCAAATTTTCCAGGAAAGATTACAATGCAACAGGAGATGGACTGTTGTTTCAACTTCCAAGTGGCAAAATGGACAAGAGCCCATCAAACCCCCCTCTTGCTGGAAAAAGTTTCTCTTAATCAATTCACTTCCAGTAGCCAATTTGTCTTGTAAAGCTTGCCAAGTAAGAATTTCAACTTTAAAAGGACATAAATTTTTCCAAATTAGCATACACCTTGACCCAATCGGGTTCAAAGCATTAGTAGCCAACTCCCATTTACCATAGCAAGACTTCACTGAGAAGTTCCTTGAACTTTGATCCCATCTCCACCTCAATCTATCCTCCCCTTGATTGTAGATAGCCACATCTGATGAAGGATTTGCAGGTGGCCCAATTCCCACTGAAATATACCTCTTCTAAACTGTAAATCCCAGGTTAATAAAGAAGAGCTGTATAATTCACTAACCTTAGCATGTTTCTGAGTAGACAAAGTGTATAATTTAGGGAAAACATTCACTAATTTCATCTCCCCCAACCAAGAATCAGTCCAGAAAGCAGTAGAGTGTCAAGAGGCAACTTTGATGAAGAAACCATCTCTTAAAATGCCAGCAACTTCAGAGCCTTCTCCAATCAATGAGGTTATATCACTCCGAATTTGGGAACACTTTGTGATGTTTGAAGGTTTTGTTGGCAGCCAATTTGAATCGTCAATGCCATATTTAGCCCTTATTGTTCTGGCCCAAAGGGATTCCTTTTTAGTCCCAAATCTCCACCACCATTTGCTTAGCAAGGACAAATTCTGTATTTGGATCTTTTTAATGCCTAAACCACCCAATTTTTTTATCCAGAGTAGCTCTATCCCATCCCGCCAAATGCATCTTTCTTTTTTCTGAAGAATCCCCCTAAAGAAATTGCCTCTGAATTTTTTCCAACTTTTTCACCACAATTTTTGGCATTTTGAACATTGACATGTAAAACTGAGGTAGACTCCCTAAGGTCGCTTTCACTAAAGTTAGCCTTCCACCAAAGTTGATGTGTTTCCTCTTCCAAAGAGCCAACTTCTTTTCAAATCTCTCAATCACCAGATTCCAAGTTGCCACCCTCCTGGGGTTTGCACCAAGAGGCAACCCCAAGTATTTCAGAGGCAAAGATACTTTTTACATTCCAGCACTTCAGCAAAGGACAAAACGATGTCTTTAGGAACTCCAATACCACACAGTTGACTTTTTGAGTAGTTGATTTTCAATCTAGAAAGTAGTTCAAAGGTGTTCAAAATCCCTTTGATATTTAGAATTTCCTACATCTCACATTTGCAAAAAATGATTGTGTCATCTGCGAACTGCAGATGAGAGATTGCTGGACCATTAAAACCAATGGAGACCCCTGAAATCACTCCCTCATATCTTGCGAATGGGCTTGTAGGCCAGTTGGCATTTCCTGGCTCTCCCCATATGGGAAGCCAGGGTTCGAGCTCCGCCATGGGCGTTTGAAATTCAGGGCTATGGCCAGTCTCTAAACTCTTTTGTGGACTAACATACTAACGCCTAATATACGTGTGACAAAAACAAAAACTAAAACTAAATTATTTGTTCGTTTTATGGCTGATCCAAGTTAACCAAACTAGGGCTGTTATTTTTTGCTTAGTTTGGAATCTTTGAACTGAAGTTCAAAATATTCTAATGCATTGAATACTATGTATGGAGTAGGAAATGATCAAGAAGAGAACAGATAAACAAGCACACGAGTAGTTTATTGATTCAAGTCTGAATTTTACAATGCCAAGGCCTCTCCTTTTATAGGCGTAAGGAGGGATAGACTTAAAGCATAAGACGAGTAGACTTTAAGTCTAAGACAATACCTAATACATACAATGACACTTTACCACATGCACCTACTACAAGGGCAAGTACCTTTTATCTTTCGAGTACTCCCGATAAGGACTTTATTTTACATCAACCTTTTACAAATAGAAAATACAAACTTACTTTTATTTTATCAGGTCTAAACAAAGTTTTAAGATAACTTTTTGGGCCATGCACCCATTCAAGTGCACAAACTATGGAGCACCACAGTCTCAACAGTGAGCCCAGGCCCGAAACCAAATAGCACACCCCACTCGAGCCCCTCACCGGTGGTCTTGAGCCCTTCCTCTCCCGACTTCTTCCTCATCTCGTCCAAATTGAAAAGCACACAGGCGCTCGACATGTTACCATATTCGCTCAACACGTGCCTCGAGGCCCGTAACTTCTTGGGCTTAAGGCTCAGCTTTGATTCCACTTGGTCTAGAATAGCACGCCCACCCGGGTGCGCGATCCAGAAAATAGAGTTCCAATCAGAGATGCCAAGGGTTGAAATGCCTCAGTCACGGCCTTTTCAATATTCTTGGAAATGATCGAGCACAGGAACATTCTCGAGCAAGTGGTAAGTGAGGCCTACCTCACGAAGGCGTCCACCAATGGCCCCATCGCTATTTGGCAGAATTGTTTGGGCAGTAGAGACCAACTCAAACAATGGCTTCTCAACTTCAGGAATAGGGTCCGCACCAATAATTATAGCTGCCGCGCCCTCGCCAATCAAGCCCTTGCCAACTAGACTTTCAAGTTTTGTGTCGTCGGGGCCGCGCAAAGCGATAGTTGTCATCTCAGAGCAAACAACTAGAACCCGGCGCCTTTGTTGTTCTCCGCCAGGTCTTTGGCCAGACGAAGGAGAGTACCACCGATGAAGCAACCTTGTTGGTACAATATCTCAAGTGATCGATCAGTTTATATTTGTATTTTTAGGAATTATATTTTTATTTCAACTGGGTAGATATGCTCGATCAGTTTATAATTCAATTATTACTTGCTTAGGTATACAATATCTCAAGTGTAATACATTCTGATTACATATTTTACTACTTTTTATAGCATTACTTTTGTGCTCTTTTGTAATGAGTACGTTCTAAAAAATAATTCACTATTTCTTTTGCAACCTGCCTTTGCCAATACTCTAGTAACTAGCAAGGGCGGACACACACTAGGGCAAGGGGGTCAATTGATCTCGCTGGATTAAAATTTCCTAAAGATATGTACATATATTCTAGAGATTTTGGTAATTTTGCCCCAATACCCTATGCTCTATTATCTAGATTTTTCCCTAAGTAACATGAAATATTTACAACCTTGCCCTAACGGTTCACCGAATCTCCCATAATCTTTTCCTTTTTTTTTTGTGGTCTCACCCATTTTTAACACACTCTCCCAGATCCCTCCCTTACATGCGAAAAAACGGTACTTAAGGTTTGGTAGCGTGCTGCATATCCTGCACTATGAAGTCCATATTCTACATGGAGAGCTGTCTGGAAAAACCATATTGCATCATTCAAAGGGGGAAAATAAGAAAAAAATCTACGTTAATGCTATGGGATCTTAATAAAATTTGTTTTTGATTCACCTCATTACACATAGACGATTCTTTCGATTCATTTGGCTTTTACGCACAATCACTTAATTTGATGCAAATTCCCATCTCTTTTTTCCCAATCCATCTGATCTGAGGAAGAGGAGTCTTTGAATATTTGCTAATACTGTCGAATCAAAATTCCCTATAATCTCCAATACAGCAAGAAAATCTGGAACAATTCAAAGTGGCTTGAATTTCTAGTAGCTGAACAATACCTAAGCTCTTGCTTCTTTGAGATTTGTGCCTCTATTTAAAGCAGTGAAATCACAAAAGCAATGCTAACAAGCATAGAGATGGTAACTTCTCGAAACTATTTAAAAAAATTAAAGCTGAGTTTCCATGCACGGTGGTAAAAGTCAGTTTTAAAATTTAAGTTCTCAAAAGCTAGAGAAAACAAAATCTAGATTTCATGTATGTTTTCCCTACGATTTCAGGTGGAGTCTGTGGAGAAAAGAATTACGGAAAAAATAGATCTCACGAATCAAAACCCACAATCATGAATATTACTACATGAATTATCATTTATTCTTTGATGAAGACCATTTCTCAGCCTAGAAGCAGCAACACTCTTCCAAGACCAAGGAGCAACAAACGGCAGCCAAACTGCAAACGTAAACATAACAGAAAACAGACAAGAGGAGGTCAAATTCATCAGACTAGTGAAATAAAATCAATCAAGCTCGGCTACCCAGACCCCCACTCCCACGCCCCATGTATTCACACATCATGTATCAAGCATAGCTCAAAAAGTTTTTGGAGACATAGTTAGGATAAACTTACCAACTTCTAAGGAATGAACAGCAGCCATTGTCCTCACGCCACTGATGGTGGTGATGGTCCACGTGTTGACGCGGCAGAGGGTGTTGATCGAAGTACCGTTGATAGCTGGGGGCAGGACCGAGAGGTAGGACACGTGGTGGTACAAATGGCGGCGACTGTGGAGAAGGAGGAGGTGGCCGGATATGCACCGGATGGCGGCAGCAGCGGCGGAGCCTACGGGATAACCTGTTGCGGTGGAGGTGGCAGCGTGGGAAACCCTGATACCAAAAACATTGTAAGCTCCATAAGTCAAGCTCCATTTTTGGTTGGCACATTCATGACCATAAGTAAAACATTTACTTGTGTTCCCCTTTTATCAAGTTGTAGGCTTTATCGTTCATTTATTTTTAACTTTTTAGAGCGTCTATATTACGGTGTGGAAAGGAATCTCATAAATTGTAGTTTTAGGTTTTGAGTGAGTACAGTAGTTGTTAGTCAAGTCTTTTGACAGTGGAAAATATCTCTCCAAGCAAAATGGGACTTCATTATTTGGTAGATATGAAGGCGGAGATTTTTGTTCAAGCAAACATGCGTGTTTTTTACAACTGCCATAGCAGATTATGTGCCCTATATATATCACACTATTAGGGCGAAAAATGTACTTCTACTATTCTAAAAACTCAACACACATATTTTCCCATCTATCATTTCGTTTGGTGGCTAGGGTTTCATGCACCTCGAAGACATACAAAGATGGAATGATTCTTTAACCAATATAATCATCTTCGAGGGGTTATCATGCATCAACAAGATTTTTCTCAGAGTAAAGCCCTTGTGTGGAGTTCGAAAGGCAATCAGTTGGAAGGCTTGAGGATTCAAGATTCGGCAATCATGTAGATGTGAGATTAACGTGGATTCAACAAGTAGGTCTTAGGCTTCATGGTGAGGATACACGAACATTGAGTAAGATCTCTTATATTCACACAATGATTTTAGTGCATGATTCCTTCCCGTGTTTTTTTTCCATTTAGGGTTTTTTCCCCGTAAATCTTTGCGTCGTGTGTGTGTGATCGCTTATTTTTCTATTGTGCAATTGAATTTGTTTTATCTATTGTTCAAGTTTATTTACTTCAGTGAATCGATTAGGGAATTTCAATTGGTATCAGGGCAGATCGCTCTTTTTTTTTGGAATCGTTATTTTCTTAAGCGGATTCTTGTAGGTTACAATGGAAAGTGCCAATTGCCCCCTTGTGCTGGTGCTGGATGGCACAAACTTTGATAATTGGAACGCGAAGATGGAGGCCTATATGAAGACTATTGATGAAGATGTATGGATGGCGTGCGAATCTAAATACACTCCTCCAATTGAAACAAATGGTGAAACTTCTAGACCAAAACCTAGAGTGATATATTCTCAAGCCGAGAAGAGTGAACGAGCTGTCAACAAAAATGAAGGCAGAGGTTTTTGGTCAAGCCAAATATTTTGCTCGAGCAAATTAATCAGGCGTGTTTTCTTGCAACAAACCATAGCAAATTATGTGCCTTATATATATATCACACTATTCGAGTGAAAAAAGTACTTCAGACGTTCTAAAAACTCAACACACATATTTTCTCATCCTTCTCATCTCTTTTGGTGGCTAGGGTTTCATGCACCTCGAAGACATTCAAAGATTGAATGATTCTTTGACCCATATAATCATCTTTGAGGGGTTTTTACGCATCAACAAAAAAATTCTCCGGGTAAATCCCTTTCATGGAGTTTGAAAGGCAATCGATTGGAAGGCTTGAGGATTCATGATTCGGCAATCATGCAGAGGTGTAATCAACGTGGATTCGGCAAGTAGGTCTTAGGCTTCGTGGTGAGAATACACGAATATTGAGTAAGATTTCTTGTATTCACACAATGATTTTAGTGCATGATTCATTCCCGTGATTTTTTCCCATTTCGGGTTTTTCCACGTAAATCATTTTGTCGTGAGTGATTGCTTTTTTTTTTTCTTTCTAGTTTGTAAGATTCAATTTCTTTTATCCATTGTTCAAGTTTATTTACTTCAGTGAATCGATTAAGGAATTTCAAACACAAATCAGCACCTAGAAATTAACTAGATGTAAGAGGTGGGGTTTGAAAGGAGCATGGGTTTAGGGAATGAATTATCAAGCAATGCTATGAACACATATAGGCGTGCCAAGATTTAGATAAGAAACTGTCCAATACACGCAGGTCTGCATACGTCGGACAACTACGAACATGTTTGATGCACATGGGTCTTACACATTAGGGGTGGGGTCTAAGGATGCAAACGAACTGACTTGTTCACAAGCAGCTTAAGGTTCTGCTTGTTATGGGCTTGCATTGGCTTGAGGTGCGGCTTGCAAACTCGAGTCCATTGTAACTTGACTCATGTGTAAAAGCTCAACTTGTTTATAGTGGTTCCGCTCTTTTAACGAGGCTCATTAAGTAAACTTAAAGAATAGAGGTGTTCACCCTCGATACTAAACAAGCCCAATTATATTGGTTCAATTCGAGCTCGAGCTGGGTTAAGTGAACAAGTCAAACTCTAACACTTCAAAATTCGGTTTAGCTGCCCTAATAGGGTCGACATAGATTATTACGATTAGACATAATAAAGAAAAACAAAAGGAAAAGAGATCGATTAAGAGAAAATTAACAATTGCGGACACATGTGTATCTTGGTCTGTGTTTGTAGAATTTTTTAATTATACCTAGAGGAGGGTATGGGCCATGGTGGATGTGGCCGGTGTGGCAAACTTGAGTGGCGGACACACGTTTTAAACACATTTAACAGATCGGATCATCAAAATTCAATCGGGAGAGGGGAGGTCCAGTCCGTAGCTCAGTCAAGGATCCCTGACTAATCGACACCCTTATGTAGAGTTTTATGAACAACTGGTTGGATCAAGCCCTTTCAGTCTTTTTTTTTTTATTACTAATTTCTTGAAGAGACCCTTAAAAACACCTTTTAAACACATTGAACAGTTCAGATAATCGAAATTTGGTCAAAAAAGTGAAGGTGCGGATGGAATCCGCATTTTAAGGGTTTGGATAGGAAATTTTCCCTTTACATATATATATATATATATACAAAATCCCAATCCTGTCAGGTATACCCGACATAGCTTAGGTCTGCTCCTCTATTTTCCCGATCAAATTTCGATGATCCGATCCGTGTAATGCGTTCAGAACGTGTTTTTAAGGATACCCACGAGGAATCGACAAAAAAAATGAGGAATCGACAAATAAAATGACCGAGAAGGTCTTGATTGGAAAAGTCGAGGAGCAGACCTAATAAAAAAAAAGGGATCCCTGATAGGACCAGCCTTGTATATATGTTAGGCTAGAATACAAGGACACAGTTTTTACGCTCCCCTTTTTTATACCCACATTTAGCTTTTTGTCTTTTAATAAAAAAACACGCTTTCAACACTAAAAAATGAAAAAGGGAGTTTTGATAACAAAAAAGCGAGTGTGAAAATCACACCCCATAAAATGACATACATTTAGTGACATTCTTTTCGTCACAAATGTAAATCTTTAGTGACTATTTATTTTATGTCACTAAATGATTATCTCAATGACAATCTTTCGTATTGTTACTAAAAATAACTTTTTCGTGACGAGTTTGATGTTTTGTTACAAAACCACCTTTTAACGACGACTTCAACTATTGTCACCGAACATATCATCTTAGTGACAAATTTGCAATTGCCACAAAGATTTTTGTCACACTAGCCCATTTTTCTTGTAGTGTTCGCTTTTAGTTAACTTCATATATTTTTGTCACCTTCTTTTTATTTTTTCCAATTTGGTGAGGGTTTAAAAAATTAAAAGAGTTTCAAAAAGTAAAAGGGAAAACTGATTTACCCCCAAAAATCATCAAATCCAAATTGAGGGATATGAAAAAATTGCAGTGTGTCTTGGACCGCAAACTTTCGTGACACTGGAAGCTAGAAGTTGGTGAAGGCTCCGAAAAGATTCTAGAAGGCTACGGAAGAGTTTGGAAAGCTTAGAGGAGTTTGGAGGTTCCAAAGGAGTATTCTAGAGAGTCTTGAATGTGTATGGAATATTCTAGAGAGTTTTGAAAGAGTATGGATAATGCTAGAGTTATGTAAGAGTCTTCTACCTTGTACTAGAATTGTGTAGAATATTATGTGACCTAGCAAAAATAGGGAGCACTCTATATATTTCCCAAGAGTTCCTTTGACCCTATAAATGGGTGAAAGTGTTGATGATTTATTTTGTAGTGCTTTGCATCTCTGACTAACATAGACTGTTTTTTCTCCTGTAGAATGGCTTTTCTACTCTAGTTATTTGATCTTGTATTTGAAACATGGTGGCAAAACGTCCAATCTGCATATCAACTCAACGCATTTTTAATTGCAAAGCCAAGAGGATAGTGAAACTATGACATTGCTTATTTGCAATTTATTCAATGTATACATGCGAATTATGGAAATAAACTATAATCAACATCCACTCACCTCAGTGAGGGAGATTCAGAGAGTGAGGCACCACCATCAACCCCTAGGTGTTCTATCAAGTATACAGGTCTAGAAATTTCCAGGTATTTGAATGTATACCCGTATATCTTTAATCTACTTGTCTATGTTGTTATGCCTATTATACTAAGCCAATTCTACAACAAATATGGCCTTTTATAACATTATCTAGAAATTTCCAGGTATTTAAATGTATTCTTGAAGGATTCATAGCAATAGGATAATTTAGATTTCATAGGATAATTAATATCAAGTAATTGAAATAAATATGCAGCAATGCCATCAAAGAATCATTCCATAACTTGAACCAATGCTATTAAAATGATAACGTTCAAAGAATGCTATAGTAGACTAGCACTTCATAACATTCAAAGAATGCTATAATAGAATACAAATAGATAACGTCCAAAGAATGCTATAGTAGAGTAGCACTTCATGACATTCAGAAAACGCTATAGTAGAGTAATGCTTCATAGCATTTTATGAACGCTATCAAAAGGTTGAGACTTTTTATAACATTGGATGACTTAACGTTCTTATAAACGTTATGAATCACTTTCGATAGCATTTTTCGAATGCTATACAAGGTGATTTTTGTTGTAGTGCAAAATCCCTTTTAAGTCTCCAACTTGGTGTCCATATGAGGAACAAAGACAGTATTTATACTATCCTTCCTCTTAATTGAAAACAAAAATAAAGAAAAATAAATGTATTACTATAAAAATTTCCTTGTTGGTAAAAAATACTGAATATTTGACGAGTCACATAGGTTATCAAGGGATAACGCAAAAGAATACGTGAGTGAACATAAGTTCTGACACTCTAAGATATTTTGAGCAAAATTTGCTATCTTAACTGTCCCTTATGTCCCAAATTGTGGTCAAGTACAATAAAATAATTTTGGTTCACTATTCTGCTTTGTGTGCAAGTGTAATAGAAAGAAAGCATTTTCATCTACTTACCACACGTTTCGATAGCTGTAGACTACTGGCCTAGTATCTTAGACTGTAATCCACATGTTTTCCCCAGATTCGGGCAAAACAAGGAGCCAGGGCAAGAAACTTTGAGTGAGGTTGTAGGCTCTATTTCTTTCGAACAATCTGCCGTTGATGCTAATTGATTGACCCTGTCACACTAGTAGAATTTCTCAGTTTTCACCTTCAGTTTTGGATGATTTTAATTGGAAGAGTATGTAGTCTTTACTGCCTCATTTTTCATGTATGTGTATTCATGGATAAGAAGATGTTGCAATGGATACTTAAGACAGTTGAACCTGATATACACATTGTTTTCAACTCCTCAGGTGATTGGTGAACCTGTTGATACCATGGAATCGATGAACAACTTGCTGAAAAAGTGGGATTCGTAACAATGTACTTGGTCGAAGAGAAAATGGGAAGTTTTTTTTACGAGAATCAAATCTGATCAAATGCAGATAGCGTAATTAAGAGATCAGTGACACTCTTGGTTCTTAAACAAGAGGCGAGGCTTATAACAAAGTTTCAACAAGAAGGTAGTTGCTACGTCTCATATGACATTGCATTAGGGAACGACCTCTTTTCCCTACTTATGGTACCAAAGAATCCCGTCCTTCTCGCTCTTTGTTGAAAGTCAAAATGGAATTAAGATGGAGTTACTCAGTGTTGATTCCGGGAATCAAAAGGCTACTGGAGTTACCTAAGTGTTTAAAAATTTTACGTGTTACAATTATTACCAATATCACTTACTTGTAAATTTTTTAGGAAACTTTGTGAACCCATACACGGAGTTCTTCATTAGTATGGTAGATATCACGAAAACGTGAAGTATGGACTCAGATATAATGATTTCCATGCCAAGGGCATCTTCTTTCCCAACTGAGGCAGAGCTACGGTAATAGCTAATTAAAATATGCATCTTCCTCAATATTTGTGTCGACTATAGGTTTTTCAATTGTTTGTTTTGCTTTGTTTTCAGATTCGAAAGATGGAATACGTAAAGATATTCGCGATTTGAAGGAAGTAGTGCTCTTGATTGTGCAACGTTGCCAACGCAATCACAATAACATCATCCACATGGCTGACTATCCAAAAGATTTGAGGCCTTCCTTTGATTTATGTGATTGGTTAGAGAGGTTGCCTGAACAGTTGTGTGTCATTCTTGTTGTCTAAAATTTGGCTCTCCAACCAATCGCATAATCGAAGAAAAGCCTCAAATCTTCTAAATAGTCAGCCATGCGGATGATGTTATTATGATTGTGTTGGCAACGTTGTACAATCAACAACACTACTTCCTTCAGATCGTGAATATCTTTATGTATTCCATCTTTCGAATCTGAAAATAAAGCAAAAGAAACAAATGAAAAAACCTATAATCGACACAAATATTGAGGAAGATGCATATTTTAATTAGTTATTACCGTAGCTCTGCCTCGGCTAGGAATGAAAGATGTCCTTGGCAAGGAAATCATTATATCTGAGTCCCTCCTTCACGGTTCCGTGATATCTACCATACCGATGAAGAACCCTGTGTATAAGTTCACGAAGCTTCCTAAAAAATTTACAAGTACGAGATATTGTAAAAGGAAAATAAATACAAAGCAAAATACTCAAACAGTTGGTAATAATTGTACCCCATCAAATTTTTAAACACTTCGGTAACTCAAGTAGCCTTTTGATTCCCGGAATCAACAATGAATAACTCCATATTAAGTCCATTTTGACTTTCAACAAAAAGCGAGAAGAACAGGATCTTTGGTACCATAAGTAGGGAGAAGAGGTCGTTTCCCAAGGTAATGTCATACAAGCCGTAGCAACTACCTTCTTGTTGAAACTTTGTTATAAGCCTCTCCTCCTCTTGTTTAAGAACCAAGAATGTCACCGGGTCTCTTGAGTACGTTATCTCGCATTTGATCGGATCTCGATTTCCGTCAAAAAACTTCTCCATTTTCTCTTCGACCAAGTACATTGTTGCCAATCCCAACTTTTTCAGCAAGTTGTTCATTGATTCCACAATATCAACAGGTTCACCAATCACCTAAGGAGCCGAAAACAATGTATATATTAGGTCAACCTGTCCAAGTATCCATTGTCACATCTTCTTATCCATGAATACATTACATGAAAAATGAGGCAACAAAGACTACATGCTTTTTCGATCAAAATCATCCAAAACTGAAGGTGAAAACTGAAAAATTCTACTAGTGTTACAGGGTCAATTACCATCGACAACAGATTGTTCGAAAGAAATAGAGCCTACAACCTCACTCAAAGCTTTTTGCTGTGGCTCCTTGTTTTGCTCGGATCTAGGGAAAACAAACAGCAGTTGTAGGCTCACTCAAAGCTTCTTGCCCTGGCTCCTTGTCTTGCTCAGATCTAGGAAAATAAACAGCTTATTATGAACCCAACTAATAAGCATTTTGTGGGGTATCCTTTGGCTTTAATATGGACAAACAACTAATACCAAATAGGCATTTAGTGTAGTATTACATAAACTCATGTCATAAATAATTGAAACTTCAAGTGAATCTACTGTGGAGCACCACAGTCTCAACAGTGAGCCCAAGCCCGAAACCAAACAGCACGCCCCACTCGAGCCCTCACCGACCGGTGGTCTTGAGCCCTTCCTTTCCCGACTTCTTCCTCATCTTGTCCAAAATGAAAAGCACGCAGGCGCTCGACATGTTACCGTACTCGCTCAGCACGTGCCTCGAGGCCCGTAACTTCTCGGGCTTAAGGCTCAACTTTGATTCCACTTGGTCTAGAATAGAACGCCCACCCGGGTGCGCGATCCAGAAAATAGAGTTCCAATCAGAGATGCCAAGGGCTGAAATGCCTCAGTCATGGCCTTTTCAATATTCTTGGAAATGAGCTCAGGAACATTCTCGAGCAAGTAGTAAGTGAGGCCTACCTCACGAAGGCGTCCACCAATGGCCCCATCGCTATCTGGCAGAATTGTTTGGGCAGTAGAGACCAACTCAAACAATGGCTTCTCAACTTCAGGAACAGGGTCTGCACCAATAATTATAGCTGCCGCGCCATCGCCAAACAAGCCCTTGCCAACTAGACTGTCAAGTTTTGAGTCATCGAGGCCGCGCAAAGCGATAGTTGTCATCTCAGAGCAGACAACTAGAACCCCGGCGCCTTTGTTGTTCTCCGCCAGGTCTTTGGCCAGACGAAGGAGAGTACCACCGGTGAAGCAACCTTGTTGGTACAATATCTCAAGTGATCGATCAGTTTATATTTGTATTTTTAGGAATTATATTTTTATTTCAACTGGGTAGATATGCTCGATCAGTTTATAATTCAATTATTACTTGCTTAGGTATACAATATCTCAAGTGTAATGCATTCTGATTACATATTTTACTACTTTCTATAGCATTACTTTTGTACTGCTTTGTAATGAGTACGTTCTAAAAATTAATTAAGTATTTCTTTTGCTACCTGCTTTTGCCAATACTCTAATAGTACTAACTGGCAAGGGCGGACACACACTAGGGCAAGGGGGTCAATTGATCTCGCTGGATTACAATTTTCTAGAAATATGTACATATATTTCTGGAGATTTTGGTAATTTTGCCCCAATACCCTATACTCTATTCTCTAGATTTTGTCCTAAGTAACCTGAAATATTTACAACCTTGCCCAAACGGTTCACCGAATCTCCCATAATCTTTTCCTTTTTTTGTGGTCTCACCCATTTTTAACACACTCTCCCGGATCCCTCCCTTTACATCCGAAAAAACAGTACTTAAGGTTTGGTAGCGTGCTGCATATCCTGCACTATGAAGTCCATATTTTACATGGAGAGCTGTCTGGAAAAACCATATTGCATCATTCAAAGGGGGAAACATGCGTGTTTTTTACAACGGCCATAGCAGATTATGTGCCTTATATATATCACACTATTAGGGCGAAAAATGTACTTCTACTATTCTAAAAACTCAACACACATATTTTCCCATCTATCATTTCTTTTGGTGGCTAGGGTTTCATGCACCTCGAAGACATACAAAGATGGAATGAATCTTTAACCCATATAATCATCTTCGAGGGGTTATCACGCATCAACAAGATTTTTCTCAGAGTAATGCCCTTGTGTGGAGTTCGAAAGACAATTAGTTGGAAGGCTTGAGGATTCAAGATTCGGCAATCACGTAGATGTGTGATTAACGTGGATTCAACAAGTAGGTCTTAGGCTTCATGGTGAGGATACACGAACATTGAGTAAGATCTCTTTTATTCACACGATGATTTTAGTTCATGATTCCTTCCCGTGATTTTTTTCCATTTAGGGTTTTTTCCCCGTAAATCTTTGCGTCGTGTGTGTGTGTGATCGCTTATTTTTCTATTGTGCAATTGAATTTTTTTTATCTATTGTTCAAGTTTATTTACTTTAGTGAATCGATTAGGGAATTTCAATTGGTATCAGGGAAGATCGCTCTTTTTTTTTTTTTTTGGAATCGTTATTTTCTTAAGCGGATTCTTGTCGGTTACAATGGAAAGCGCCAATTACCCCCTTGTGCTGGATGGCACAAACTTTGATCATTGGAACACGAAGATGGAGGCCTATATGAAGGCTATTGATGAAGATGTATGGATGGCGTGCGAATCTAAATACACTCCTCCAACTGAAACAGATGGTGAAACTTCGAGACCAAAACCTAGAGTGATATTTTCTCAAGCCGAGAAGAGTGAACGAGCTGCCAACAAAAATGAAGGCAGAGGTTTTGGTCAAGCCAAATATTTTGCTCGAGCAAATTAATCAGGCGTGTTTTCTTGCAACAAGCCATAGCAAATTATGTGGCCTATATATATATATATATATATATATATATATGGGGAAGCTTCACATCCGGGACTCCATGATCCGAGAATTGTTTTGGCGATCCGAGCCGTCCAATGTGTTCAGAAGGTGTTTTCAAGGGTCCACGCGAAAAATCTTCAAAAAAAAAATACCGGGAAAGGCTTGATCCATCCGTGAATGTTCGGTTCGGTTCCGGATCGAGAATTTCTAATCTGGCGGTTCTGGATCCGGATCGGATTGGATCCGCTCGATCCGCTCAATAATCCTTCTTTAATCTGTCAAATCCGAATGTTGGTTGATCCGGATCTTAAAGCACCATAATCCGCCCGAGCGGATCGGATCGATCCGTATCCGATCCGTGTACATCCCTAGTTTGAAGGTATGT